>JAFNEN010003037.1:0-12968 GCA_019343175.1 Oedothorax gibbosus
AATTTAAACGTGTGTCACACTTTACCTATATATTTTGAACCTATAGACGCCCACATGCCCCATCTCTACCTTCACACTTGTCCCACCTCTATCAACTAATGTACCAACTCTTTTCTTTCTAATTTCCCGCCTCTACACTCTCACATGCCCCATCTCTACCCTTAAAATGGACAAAATCTATATGCACAAATGTACCCCCAAATGTGTCCCATCTGTGAATCAAAACATGCCCCAACTTTACCAACTAATGTGCCCACTCTCAGGCTCCAAATTTCCCACCTTTACACTCTTGCATGTGCCACCTCTACCCTCAACAGTGGTAACCCATTTCTACCCTCAATATGGGTCCCATCTCAATGAACAAATGTGCCTCCAAATTTTTCCTACCTGTGAATTCAAACATGCCCCACCTTTACCAACTAATGTTCCCCTTCCCTTCCTTCTAATTTCCCACCTTTCCTCTATCACCAGCCCCATCTCTACACTTAACAGTGGTAAGCAGTTTCTGTGTGTCCAAATGAGTCCTACCTCTGATTTCAAACCTGTCCCAACTTTGCCAACTAATGTGCCTACTCTTTACCTTCATATTTTCAACCTCTACACTCTCACATGCCTTACCTCTACCTTCACACTTGTCCCACCTCTATCAATTAATTTACCTACTCTTTTCTTTCTACTTTCTCATCTGTACACTTGCAAATGTCCCATCTCTACCCTCAACAGTGGTGTCCCGTTTCTACAATCAAAATGGACCAAATCTCTAAGTAAAATGTGTCCCCAAATGTGTCCCACCTCTGAATTCAAACAATTCTCAATTTTACCAACTAATATGCCCACACTTTACCTTCATATTTTCCATCTTTACTCTATCACATGCTCCACATCTACCCTCAACAGTGGTAACCCATTTCTACCCTCAAAATAGGCCCCATCTCAATCCACAACTGTGCCCTAAATGTGAATTCAAACATGTCCTAACTTTACCAACTAATGTGCCTAATCTTTACCTTCATATTTTCACCTTTACACTCTCACATTGCCCACTCTACCTTACATTGTCCCACCTCTATGCTACTAATGTCACTTAACTGTTTCTTTCCTACTTTCCAACCTTACACTCTCAAATGCCCCATCCCTACCATCAACAGTAGTGTCCCGTTTCTACCCTCAAAATGGGCCAAATTTCTATGCACAAATGTGCCTCTAAATGTATCCTAACTGTGAATTTAAACGTGTCCCACCTTTACCAACTAATGTTCCCCTTCCCTTGCTTCTAATTTCCCACCTCCACACTTACATGCCCCACTCCTACACTTAAAATGGGCCAAATCTCTCTGGAAAAATGTGCCCCCAAATGTGTCCCACCTGTGATATTAAACATGTCCTACCTTTACCAACTATATTTCCTTCTTCCCTTCCTTCTAATTTTCCACCTCTACACTCTCACATTCTCCACTTCTACCCTTAAAATAGTAACTATCTCTATGCACAACTGTGTCCTAATGCAATTCAAACGTGTCCACTTTCCAAATATAAGCCCACTCTTTACTTCATATTTTGAACCTATAGACACTCACATGCCCACTCTACTTTCACACTTGTCCACCTCTATCAACTAAAGTACCCACTCTTTTCTTCTAATTTCACGCCTCTACACTCTCACATGCCCCATCTCTACCCTTAAATGGACAATTATATTCACAAATTACCCCAAATTGTCCCACCTGTGAATCAAAACATGTCCCAACTTTACCAACTAATGTGCCCCTTCTGCTCCAATTCCCACCTTTACACTCTGCATGTGCCATCTCTACCCTCAACAGTGTAATCCATTTCTACCCTCAAAATGGCCCCATCTCTATCAAAATGTGCCCAAATGTGTCCCACCTCTGAATTCAATATATCTACTTTACCACTATTGACTTTACCCTTCAATTTCCACTTTACTCTATCACATGCTCCATCTCTACCTCAAAGTGAACATTTCTACCCTCAAAATGGGCCAAATCTATGCACAAATGTGCCCCGAAATGTGTCCTACCTCTGAATTCAAACATGTCCCAATTTCCAACTAATGGTCCACCTTTACCTTCATATTTCAACCTCTACACTCTCAAATGCTTCTATCTCTACCCTCAACAGTGGTACCCGATTTCTAACCTTCAAAATGGCCAATCTCTCTGCAAAATGTGCCCCCAAATGTTTCCTACTGAATTTAAACATGTCCCACCTTACCAATTAATGTTTCCCTTCCATTGCTTCTAATTTCAACCTCTACACTCACATTCCCACATCTACCCTAAAATGGGACCCATCTCTGTATACAAATTTTCCTAAATGTGAATTTAACTGTGCCCACTCTATCCAACTGATGTAGCCACTCCTTTCATTATTTCCCACCTCTCACTCTATCACATGCCCCATTCTCTACCCTACCCAAACAGGTACCCATTCTACCCTCAAAATGGCAAATCTCTCGCAAAAATATGTCCACCGGTGAAATCAAATGCCCACCTTTACCAATATGATCCCTATCCTTGCTTCCTAATGTTCCCACTCTACACTCCATGCTCCACATCTACCCTAAAATTTGCCCATCTCTGTATACAAATTTTTCTAAATGTGAATCCAAACTTCCACCTCTACAACCTGATGTAGCCACTCTTATTCTCTCTAACGTTCCCACACTTACTCTATCACATGCCCCATCTCTACACTCACAGCGTAACCCTTTTACCCTCAAAATGGTCTAAATCGATATGCACAAATGTGCTCTCCAATGTTCCTACCTGTGACTTCAAAAATGTCCCACATTTAATCAACTAAGTCCACTCTCTACTACAATTTCCCACCTTTACACTCTGCATGTTTCATCTCTACCCTCAACAGTGGTAACCCATTTCTACCCTCAAAATGGACCCCGTCTCTATGAACAAGTGTGCCCCAAAGTGTTTCCTAACTATGAATTGAAACATGTCCCACCTTAACCAACTAATGTTTCCCTTACCTTCCTTCTAATTTTCCACCTCTACAATCTCACATTCTCTACTTCTACCCTCAAAATAGGAACCATCTCTATGCACAAATGTGTCCTAAATGTGAATTTAAACATGTCCCAACTTTACCAACTAATGTGCCCACTCTCTATCTCCATGTTTCCCGCCTCTACACTCTTACATTTCCCTCCTTCTACCATCCTACTTGGTCCACCTCTACAATCAAAAGTACCCTCATTCTACCCTCAAAATAGACAAAATTCTCTACCCAAAAATATGCCTTTGAAAATGTCCCATCTCTACCAACGAATGTGTACAATCTCTAAATGCATGGCTCCCACATCTTTTCTCAAAATGGCCCAAATCTCTATGCACAAATGTGTCCTAAATGTGAATCCAAACATGTCCACTCTCTAAATCCATATTTTCCAACTCTACACTTTCACGTGCCCCAGCCCTACCTTCACACTTGTCCAACCTCTACACTCAGCAGTGTCCTACTTTTACCCTTAAAATGTCTAACTACATGTCTACCTATAATTTCTAACTACATGTAGTCCACCTCTACTCTCAAAATATTCCCATCGCTGTGCTCAAATGCACCTAAAATCTACTCTCTAAAAAAACGTAACCAATTTCTACTTTTAATAGAATTCACTATGCGTCCTAGACTATATTTCAAACTTTGTATTAAATAAACATTTTAATTAATGCTTCCTAAAACCCCTAATTAAAACTATAAATATTTCCAATATTTTATAGACAATATTGGAAAAATAAAAAAGAAGCACCTTACCATTAGTGGAGCAGATGCTGATTTCCTAACTTGCCACCTGAAAAAAAATACATTTTAACTTCAAAAATATGTACATTTTATTTGCAGAAATGAATTTGCAGTGCCCCAACAATTCCTACAAATGTATCCGATGTTAACCTTTAAATGGACCCATAAATGACCCCATTTCAACTTTTATATGTTTATATTACCTAGCTAAATATGTCCCATTCGTACCATCAAATGCACCTTAAATCTGCTTTCAAATGTGTCCCTCCTCGACCGAAAAATGTGCTCCACATAGCCCCTCAACTGTGTCCCATTTCTTTAAACACATGTTCTCCTAAGTGTGTCTTACCTATGTATCAAGCACGGCCCACCTCCACCATGTAATGTGCCAACTCTCTACTTTCATATGTCCTACTTTTACAATCTTACATACCCTAAATCTACCTTCACACTTGTCCCACCTCTACACTCAGCAGTGTCCTACTTCTACCATCAAAATTTGCCGCATTTCTATACACAAATGTACCCAAAACTGTGTCCTAGAGTTGGGACAAGTTTGAATTCACATCTATCAAGTCACAGCATCTAATATATCCACTCTTATCTTTCTAATTTCTCACCTTTACACTCTCACATGCCCCATTTCTACAATCAAGAGTGGTATCCCATTTCTACCCTCAAAATGGGCCAAATCTCTATGCACAAATGTGCTCCCAAATGCGTCCTACCTGTGAACTCAAACATGTCTCACCTTTACCAACTAATATTTCCCTTACCTTCCTTCTAAATTTCCACCTCTACACTCTCACATTATCCACTTCTACCCTCAAAATAAGCCCCAACTCTATACACAATTGTGTCCTAAATGTAAATTCAAATATGTCCCAACTTTACTAACTAATGTGCCCACTCTTTGTCTTCATATTTTCAACCTCTACACTCTCACATGCCCCACCTCTACCTTCACACTTGTCCCACCTCTATCAATTAATGTACCCACTCTTTTCTTTCTAATTTCCCACCTCTACATTCTCACATGCCCCATCTCTACCCTTAAAATGGGCAAAATCTATATGCACAAATGTGCCCCCAAATGTTTCCTACCTGTGAATTCAAACATGCCCCATCTTTACCAATTAATGTTTCCCTTCCCTTGCTTCTAATTTTCCACCTCTACACTCTCACATTCTCCACTCCTACCCTCAAAATACGCCCTATCTCTATACACAAATGTGTCCTACCTGTGAATTCAAACATGTCCCACATTTACCAACTAATGTTTTCCTTCCTTCTAATTTTCCACCCCTACAAGCTCACAGTCTCCACTTCTACCCTCAAAATGGGCCACATCTTTATATAAGCAAATATGTCCTAAATATGAATTCAAACACGTCCCAACTTTACCAACTAATGTTCCATCTCTACATCAATCTATCAATAGTGCCCTAAATGGGCCCCATCTCTATGCACTAGTGTGCCCCAAAATGTATCCTAACTATTAATTCATTAATGTCCCACCTTTACCAACTATGATCCTCTTCCCTTCCTTCTGATTTCCCACCGCTACACTCTCACATGCCCCACATCTACCCTTAAAATAGGACCCATCTCAATATACAAATTTTTCCTAAATGTGAATTCAAACTTGTCCCACCTCTATCAACTAATGTACCCACTCTTTTCTTTCTAATTGCCCACATTTACACTCTCATATGCCCCATCGCTACCCTGAACAGTTGTAACCCATTTCTACCCCCAAAATGGGCCAAATCTCTATGCAAAAATGTGCCTCAAAATGGGTCCCATCTCTATGAACAAATGTGCCCCAAATGTTTCCTACCTCTGAATTCAAACGTGTCCCAACTTTTCCAACTAATGTGCCCACTCTCTACCTCCAAATTTCCCACCTCTACACTCTTACAATCTCCACTTCTACCCTCAAAATAGGCCCCATCTCTATCCACAACTGTGCCCTAAATGTGAATTCCAACATGTCCTAACTTTACCAACTAATGTGCCCACGCTTTACCTTCATATTTTCAACCTCTACACTCTCACATGCCCAACCTCTACCTTCACACTTGTCCCACCTCTATCAACTAATGTACCCACTCTTTTCTTTCTAATTTCACGCCTCTACACTCTCACATGCCCCATCTCTACCCTTAAAATGGACAAAATATATATTCACAAATGTACCCCCAAATGTGTCCCACCTGTGAATCAAAACATGTCCCAACTTTACCAACTAATGTGCCCACTCTCTGGCTCCAAATGTCCCACCTTTACACTCTGGCATGTGCCATCTCTACCCTCAACAGTGGTAATCCATTTCTACCCTCAAAATGGGCCCCATCTCTATGCAAAAATGTGCCCCCAAATGTGTCCCACCTCTGAATTCAAATATATCTCAACTTTACCAACTAATATGCCCACACTTTACCTTCATATTTTCCATCTTTACTCTATCACATGCTCCATCTCTACCCTCAAAAGTGGAAAGTAGTTTCTACCCTCAAAACGGGCCAAATCTCTATGCACAAATGTGCCCCGAAATGTGTCCTACCTCTGAATTCAAACATGTCCCAACTTTGCCAACTAATGTGCCTACGCTTTACCTTCATATTTTCAACCTCTACACTCTCAAATGCCCTATCTCTACCCTCAACAGTGGTGTCCCGTTTCTAACCTTCAAAATTGGCCAAATCTCTCTGCAAAAATGTGCCCCCAAATGTTTCCTACGTGAATTTAAACATGTCCCACCTTTACCAATTAATGTTCCCCTTCCATTGCTTCTAATTTCATACCCTCTATACTCACATGCCCCACATCTACCCTTAAAATGGGCCCCATCTCTGTATACAAATTTTTCCGAAATGTGAATTTAACCTTGTGCCACCTCTATCAACTGATGTAGCCACTCTTTTCTCTCTAATTTCCCACCTTTACTCTATCACATGCCCCATCTCTACCCTGAACAGTGGTATCCCATTTCTACCCTCAAAATGGGCCAAATCTCTCTGCAAAAATATGTCCCACCGGTGAAATCAAACATGTCCCACCTTTACCAACTAATGGATCCTTTCCTTGCTTCTAATTTCCCACCGCTACACTCACATGCTCCACATCTACCCTTAAAATTTTCCCCATCTCTGTATACAAATTTTTCTTAAATGTGAATTCAAACTTCTCCCACCTCTATCAACTGATGTAGCCACTCTTTTCTCTCTAATTTCCCAACTTTACTCTATCACATGCCCCATCTCTACCCTCAACAGCCGTAACCCATTTCTACCCTCAAAATGGGCAAAATCGATATGCACAAATGTGCTCCCAAATGTTTCCTACCTGTGAATTCAAAAATGTCCCACATTTACCAACTAATGGTCCCACTCTCTACCTACAAATTTCCCACCTTTACACTCTTGCATGTTTCATCTCTACCCTCAACAGTGGTAACCCATTTCTACCCTCAAAATGGACCCCGTCTCTATGAACAAGTGTGCCCCAAAGTGTTTCCTAACTATGAATTGAAACATGTCCCACCTTAACCAACTAATGTTTCCCTTACCTTCCTTCTAATTTTCCACCTCTACAATCTCACATTCTCTACTTCTACCCTCAAAATAGGAACCATCTCTATGCACAAATGTGTCCTAAATGTGAATTTAAACATGTCCCAACTTTACCAACTAATGTGCCCACTCTCTATCTCCATGTTTCCCGCCTCTACACTCTTCCATTTCCCTCCTTCTACCTTCCCACTTGGTCCACCTCTACAATCAAAAGTACCCTCATTCTACCCTCAAAATAGACAAAATTCTCTACCCAAAAATATGCCTCAAAATATGCCTTTGAAAATGTCCCATCTCTACCAACGAATGTGTACAATCTCTAAATGCATGGCTCCCACATCTTTTCTCAAAATGGCCCAAATCTCTATGCACAAATGTGTCCTAAATGTGAATCCAAACATGTCCACTCTCTAAATCCATATTTTCCAACTCTACACTTTCACGTGCCCCAGCCCTACCTTCACACTTGTCCAACCTCTACACTCAGCAGTGTCCTACTTTTACCCTTAAAATGTCTAACTACATGTCTACCTATAATTTCTAACTACATGTAGTCCACCTCTACTCTCAAAATATTCCCATCGCTGTGCTCAAATGCACCTAAAATCTACTCTCTAAAAAAAACGTAACCAATTTCTACTTTTAATAGAATTCACTATGCGTCCTAGACTATATTTCAAACTTTGTATTAAATAAACATTTTAATTAATGCTTCCTAAAACCCCTAATTAAAACTATAAATATTTCCAATATTTTATAGACAATATTGGAAAAATAAAAAAGAAGCACCTTACCATTAGTGGAGCAGATGCTGATTTCCTAACTTGCCACCTGAAAAAAAATACATTTTAACTTCAAAAATATGTACATTTTATTTGCAGAAATGAATTTGCAGTGCCCCAACAATTCCTACAAATGTATCCGATGTTAACCTTTAAATGGACCCATAAATGACCCCATTTCAACTTTTATATGTTTATATTACCTAGCTAAATATGTCCCATTCGTACCATCAAATGCACCTTAAATCTGCTTTCAAATATGTCCCTCCTCGACCGAAAAATGTGCTCCACATAGCCCCTCAACTGTGTCCCATTTCTACCCTTACAAAGGGTCCCATTTCTTTAAACACATGTTCTCCTAAGTGTGTCTTACCTATGTATCAAGCACGGCCCACCTCCACCATGTAATGTGCCAACTCTCTACTTTCATATGTCCTACTTTTACAATCTTACATACCCTAAATCTACCTTCACACTTGTCCCACCTCTACACTCAGCAGTGTCCTACTTCTACCATCAAAATTTGCCGCATTTCTATACACAAATGTACCCAAAACTGTGTCCTAGAGTTGGGACAAGTTTGAATTCACATCTATCAAGTCACAGCATCTAATATATCCACTCTTATCTTTCTAATTTCTCACCTTTACACTCTCACATGCCCCATTTCTACAATCAAGAGTGGTATCCCATTTCTACCCTCAAAATGGGCCAAATCTCTATGCACAAATGTGCTCCCAAATGCGTCCTACCTGTGAACTCAAACATGTCTCACCTTTACCAACTAATATTTCCCTTACCTTCCTTCTAAATTTCCACCTCTACACTCTCACATTATCCACTTCTACCCTCAAAATAAGCCCCAACTCTATACACAATTGTGTCCTAAATGTAAATTCAAATATGTCCCAACTTTACTAACTAATGTGCCCACTCTTTGTCTTCATATTTTCAACCTCTACACTCTCACATGCCCCACCTCTACCTTCACACTTGTCCCACCTCTATCAATTAATGTACCCACTCTTTTCTTTCTAATTTCCCACCTCTACATTCTCACATGCCCCATCTCTACCCTTAAAATGGGCAAAATCTATATGCACAAATGTGCCCCCAAATGTTTCCTACCTGTGAATTCAAACATGCCCCATCTTTACCAATTAATGTTTCCCTTCCCTTGCTTCTAATTTTCCACCTCTACACTCTCACATTCTCCACTCCTACCCTCAAAATACGCCCTATCTCTATACACAAATGTGTCCTACCTGTGAATTCAAACATGTCCCACATTTACCAACTAATGTTTTCCTTCCTTCTAATTTTCCACCCCTACAAGCTCACAGTCTCCACTTCTACCCTCAAAATGGGCCACATCTTTATATAAGCAAATATGTCCTAAATATGAATTCAAACACGTCCCAACTTTACCAACTAATGTTCCCATCTCTACATCAATCTATCAATAGTGCCCTAAATGGGCCCCATCTCTATGCACTAGTGTGCCCCAAAATGTATCCTAACTATTAATTCATTAATGTCCCACCTTTACCAACTATGATCCTCTTCCCTTCTTTCTGATTTCCCACCGCTACACTCTCACATGCCCCACATCTACCCTTAAAATAGGACCCATCTCAATATACAAATTTTTCCTAAATGTGAATTCAAACTTGTCCCACCTCTATCAACTAATGTACCCACTCTTTTCTTTCTAATTGCCCACATTTACACTCTCATATGCCCCATCGCTACCCTGAACAGTTGTAACCCATTTCTACCCCCAAAATGGGCCAAATCTCTATGCAAAAATGTGCCTCAAAATGGGTCCCATCTCTATGAACAAATGTGCCCCAAATGTTTCCTACCTCTGAATTCAAACGTGTCCCAACTTTTCCAACTAATGTGCCCACTCTCTACCTCCAAATTTCCCACCTCTACACTCTTACAATCTCCACTTCTACCCTCAAAATAGGCCCCATCTCTATCCACAACTGTGCCCTAAATGTGAATTCCAACATGTCCTAACTTTACCAACTAATGTGCCCACGCTTTACCTTCATATTTTCAACCTCTACACTCTCACATGCCCAACCTCTACCTTCACACTTGTCCCACCTCTATCAACTAATTTACCTACTCTTTTCTTTCTACTTTCCCACCTTTACACTCTCAAATGCCCCATCTCTACCCTCAACAGTGGTGTCCCGTTTCTACCCACAAAATGGGCCAAATCTCTCTGCAAAAATGTGCCCCCAAATGTGTCTCACCTGCGAATTCAATTATGTCCCACCTTTACCAACTAATGTGCCCACTCTCTACCTACAAATTTCCTACCTTTACACTCTGCATGTGTCATCTCTACCATCAACAGTGGCAACCCATTTCTACCCTCAAAATGGAACCCAACTCTATGAACAAGTGTGCCCCAAAATGTTTCCTAACTATGAAATGAAACATGTCCCACCTTTACCAACTAATGTTTCCCTTACCTTCCTTCTAATTTTCCACCTCTACAATCTCGCATTCTCCACTTCTACCCTCAAAATAGGAACCATCTCTATGCACAAATGTTTCCACTTGGTTTCCAACCATTCCACTTGGTCCACATCTACAATCAAAAGTACCCTCATTCTACCCTCAAAATAGACAAAATTCTCTACCCAAAAATATGCCTCAAAATATGCCTTTGAAAATGTCCCATCTCTATTAACGAATGTGTACAATCTCTAAATGAATGGCTTCCACTTCCACTCTTAAAATGGCCCAAATCTCCATGCACAAATATGCCCCCAAATGTATCCTAAATGTGAATCCAAACATGATCACTCTCTAACTCCGTATTTTCCAAATCTACACTCGCACGTGCCACATCCCTACCTTCACACTTGTCCAACTTCTACACGCAGCAATGTCCCACTTCTACCCTTAAATTGTCTAACTACATGTCTACCTACAATTTCTGACTACATGTGGTCCACCTCTACTCTCAAAATTTTCTTATCGCTATCCTCAAATGCACCTAAAATCTACCTTTAAATATTTCCTAAGTAGCAAAATTTGAATCCACTGTCAAACTAAAAAAACGTGACCAATTTCAAATTTTAATAGAATTCACTATGCGTCCTAGACTATATTTCAAACTTTGTATTTAATAAACATTTTAATTAAAGCTTCTCAAAACCCCTAATTAAAACTATGAATATTTCCAATATTTTATAGACAATATTGGAAAATTAAAAAAAAAACACTCCTTACCATTAATGGAGCAGATGCAGATTTCCTAAGTTGCCACCTGAAAAAAAGATTACATTTTAATTGCAAAAATATGTATATTTTATTCGCAGAAATGAATTTGCAGTGCCCCAACAATTCCTACAAATGTATCCCATGTTAACCTTTAAATGGACCCATAAATGAACCCTATTTCAACTTTTATATGTTTATATTACCTAGCTAAATATGTGTCCCATTCCTACCATCAAATGCACCTAAACTCTGCCTTCAAATGTGTCCCTCCTCGACCCAAAAATGTGCTCCATATCGCCCCTCAACTGTGTCCCATTTCAACACTTAAAAAGGGTCCCATTTCTTTAAACAGATGTTCTCCCAAGTTTGTCTCACCTATGTAGCAGGCACGGCCCACCTCCACCATGCAATGTGCCAACTCCCTACTTTCATATGTCCTACTTTTATAATCTTACATACCCCAAATCTACCTTCACACTTGTCCCACCTCTACACTCAGCAGTGTCCTACTTCTACCCTCAAAATTTGCCGCATATCTATACACAAATGTACCCAAAACTGTGTCCTAGAGTTGGGACAAGTTTTAATTCACATCTATCAAGTCACAGCATCTAATATACCCACTCTTCTCTTTCTAATTTCTCACCTTTACACTCTAAAATGCCCAATCTCTACAATCAAGAGTGGTAACCCATTTCTACCCTTAAAATGGGCCGAATCTCTATGCAAAAATGTGCCCCAAAATGTGTCCCACCTGGAAATTCAAACATGTCCCACTTTTGCCAACTAATGTTTCATTTCCCTTCCTTCTAATTTCCCACCTCTACACTCTCAACTGCCCACATCTACCCTTAAAATGGGCCTCATCTCCATACAAATTTTTCCTATATGTAAATTCAAACTTGTCCCAGATCTATCAACCAATGTACTTACTCTTTTCTTTCTACTCTCCCACCTTTACACTCTCAAATGCCCCATCTCTACAATCAACAGTGGTGTCCCATTTCTACCCTGAAAATGGGCCAAATCTCTTTGCAAAAGTGTGCCCCCCAAATGTTCCCTACCTGTGAATTCTAACTAGTACCACCTTTACCAACTAATGTTCCACCTTTACCAACTAATGTTCTCCCTTTCCCTTGCTTCTAATTTTCCACCTTTACACTCTCACATGGCCATTTTCTACACTTAAAATGGGCCCCATCACATTTGTCCTGAATGTGAATTCAAACTTGTTCCACCTCTATCAACTGCTGTACCCACGCTTTTCCTTCTAATTTCCCACCTTTACTCTATCACATGCCCCATCTCTACCCTCAACAGTGGTAAGCAGTTTCTACCCACAAAATGGGCCAAATCTGAATTTGGCCCATTAATGGCATGTAATTTAATGGCATGAATGCTTGAATACATTGAATAAATTGGTTAATTTCTTCAATTTCATATTTATGTAGCAGAGTGTGGACTAAAGAGAGTGTGACAAGTAGTGAAATGTTCGTTGGAATTGTCAACCTCCCTTGATGTATTCAGGTAAAGGGTCTTGAACGAACACTGGACTATTAGAACGAGGCAAAGAAAGGTTTTTTTT
>JAFNEN010003039.1:0-28778 GCA_019343175.1 Oedothorax gibbosus
TTGATCTTCGCATTTCGCTCCATTTTCACAATTGTTGGTTTTCGAGTCACAAGTGCCTATAAATATAAATCGTTAAATAAGACCTTTTTTTTCACAAATTTAGAATTTTTTTAGATGCCACTCTTAGTACCCTCTATTTTTGTTCGTTCCCTACATTTTTGAATGCAACACATTTTATTAGTTCCCTATACTAGTTTTTAAATAAATAACTTATCTTCAATGTAAACATTTCGTGTAACGTTACTCCAGCTTTAAGTAGTAAAGTCACAAAATTAACTTATGGAACAAATTCAATTGTTATACCTTAGTTACGAGCACCGAAAACGATTGAACTTAATAAAGTTTATTATCATGGAATCCCCCCCAAAAAAATTTATGTTTAAATGTTATTAATTATCAAAACTATATACATAAATGAAAATAAGAAAATTTGTCGTACTAAAAATTTATTTTTCTTTACAAAAAATAACAGAAAACCGTTTTACGTAAAAAAAACTAAACACATCAAACACAGAAAATTTAACTTCTTTCGTAATAAATTCAAACAAATTCAATATTGGCCCTATATTAACTTTTTTAATTTTTATCTCCTGTTCTATTTTTTAAAAACTGCTTTTTTGTATTTCTTATTCTAAATTTAATGGTTATGTTTATTAAATAATTAACAAATGCTCAAATTGAGTAGTTCTCCTAATACGTAAGAAATTTGACAAATAAAAAAAATTATATTTGATTCCACGTTACCATGCTTAATAAAAAGCTATTTTACTACACGGGTTTTCGTACTCAACTAAACTTGTTTCCAGATTAGGTACAGCCATTGCAGTTAAAAACTAACAAAAATTAACTTATTCCGTTAGGATAGGACATTAGGAGAAATCTAACACTGCATAATTATTCCAAACCAATAATTGTCAATTTTTGGTGATAATAGCTATCTTTGTTTTTACAACCAAATGATTTAGAACTCTAATTTGAACAAATTGTAATTAAGGATTTGCAAAACCAAATTTAGTGTAACCCGGTTATAGTCTTACTCAAGGAACGCAATGTTTATGACGGTATAAACGAGCAGCGTTATAAACAAGGTTGAATATTTACCTTATTTAATAATATAGTAGTAAATCATGTGAAATGCATATTGTATATTCATAATAGCAATTAAAGTTGTAAAATTCACATTTAAACCCTATGAGCTGTTAGTAGTAGTAGCTTAATTTCTCCTTCTCTGGTCAATGAAATGCTTAGGTGGGGAAAAACTTCAAATTGGGAAACTTTTCTCATTATTTGTCTGAAAATATATAATTTAAACAGTAAAAACGAATAAAAAAAATTCTTTAGGAAGGAATTTTGGATATTACACAAATGTATATTTTCAGTGATATAAATGAGGATTTAATTAAAGATGTAGTTATAAGCATTTTTATAAGTAAGGTCTGTGTAAAAGGGTCCAAACTTTTAAGACGTAATACACGAGTTGTCGTTGTAACCGAGTTTGACTGTAGTTGTTCAGATTCCATAATTCTAAAAATAAATATAAAGAACCAAAGATAAGAAATCGATATTTAAATGTCTCAACATTTTTTCAATTATGTTGGAAGGTTCTGGGTGGAGTGACAGTAAATTCTAATACAATTTTTAGAACCCCTAAAATACGAAGCTGATTGTAGAGACTATTCCATATAATAATAAGGTAACTTTGACTACATTCCATATAATAATAAGGTAACTTTGACTACATACTTCTACACAGTCCTATTTTAGTGTTAAATTGTTTGCCATCTGCACATTCGCAAGAGGCCTTTCCATCTTTTTTCGAAAATTGGCATTTGTGGCCATCGCTTGAGGAGCAATTTTCATATTTGTTCCCCTTCTGGCAATCAGTTATTACTTCACACAAATCTCCGGTTAGGCCTTCAGCGCAAGTACAGAAAGTCTGGCCGCCTTGATCTTCGCATTTCCCTCCATTTTTACAATTGTTGTTTTTCAAGTCACAAGTGCCTATAAATATAAATCATTAAGTAAGACAATTTTTTGTCACAAATTTAGATTTTTTAATACAACGTATTTTTGTTTTGTTCCCTACTAGTTTTTAAATAAATAACTTATCGTCGATGTAAAAATTAGATGTAACGTTACTCCAGCTTTATGTAGTAACCTTACAACAAATTTATGGAGTAACGTTACACCGCAAAGTGGGAGTTAACTTTTTTGTTCTGTAAAGTTATTCCATAAATTTGGTGCAAAGTTACTACATATAACTGAAGTTGAATTAAAAAATGAGGGAGTAATTATCTTTAATTGCCGTTATTTGAAAACAAAAAATAATAAATTTACAAAATGATGATTAAACTAGAAGTAATGTTCAGAGACACGGGTTTTGAGGAATAATTACGTAAACATATTTCATAGGTATAAAAGAAAAGGTTTTTTTTAGAACGTGTAAGAATGAAGTATGAAACCTTAAAACTAATCATAATATTTAAGAATTCCAGAGACTTAAAGCTTGTAGACTTGTTACCTGGAAATATATATAGAATACAATGGTTAGAGTATATCAAAAGAATAGAATGGAAACAAATTTTAACAAATAGAGTAGGAGCTAAAGAAAAAGATGCTGGCTCAGAATAGCATGCAAGTCAAGTAGAAGAACTTTAACATCTTGGAATCATCAATTATCGTAGAATGAACAGGATAATTAAAAAGCATAATCTATAATAATAAAAGAAAGAATCTGTGTGTTTCTCTTCGAATCGAAAAAAAAAACTTACTTATACTACCCTCAGAAATTCGAAATTTTTAAGATAGATTCCCTTTAATACCGACGTGTGCACCTGAGGCTTAGTTTGGTTGGTAGACATATATATTCAGGTTTGTGTGCTTGGTAAGAGACCCGCTTAAAGGCCTATCACACGAGAGATTTTTCCCCAACCCAACCCTCAACCCAACTTCTGTTCGAACCATGATTGGTGAAATTGCACGTGCTATACGTAGGCGTTGGAGAAATTTTTCTACAACTCGGGCGTTATCGCGACGGAGTTGATAACTTGGTACCAACACCAATCAGTGAATCGGTGACTGCGCTACATGAGTCACGGCTCTTTTTTGGTTTGAACCAAATCTTCAGGTCATTTGCCCAAATTGCCAAGCTGTTGTTTATTTATTTTACATGCACGATATTTTGATTTTTAAAACTGAAGTTAAAAAATATTTGACACAAAGAGGAAAAAATTTTTTTTATTTGACATATCTTCTTTTTTTTTTGAAAAAAAAAGTTGAAAATTTGAGGGTTTTTTTAAACGGAAATTGTTACTTGGGGCCCAATTCCACACAAATTTTTTTTATATATCTTAGAAAAAACCCTTACACAGCTTTTATTTTCAATTTTAAATTTTAAAGAAAAGCTATTTTTTAAAGGGAAATTTCTTACGTTAATTCATAATTTTATATATCATTGCATAATATTAAAGTAGTGGGGAAAAAATCCCCCTTTTTTTTTTTAAATGTGAAAGCTAACTGTTTTATCAGTTTTAAATTTTAAAAAATTTGTAAAAAAAAATATTTGAAATTAAGAAAAAACCCCAAAATTTTTTTTAAAAAGCCTTCAAAATACCCCCTCAACGCAATTTAACAATCTATAGTTGGGAAAATAAACTTTTTAATTTATATCTCTCAGGTTTATTTGTTTTATTAAAAAATAAGTGAAAGAAAAAAATAATTTATAAGAGAAATCCTAAGCATGCATAAAATAAAACCTCAAATCATCCAAGGCCCGTTTTTAATAATTGGGTGCTACTGTAGAGATATCGTTTTATTTTATGACTCGGAAAGAGAAATCTTCTTCATATTTGGGAAACCCCCTTTACACTTTTGGGGGCGAAAGGGGGGGGAGAAAGTTGCGTGGATTTTGGGTTGGAGGAAAACGCCCGTGTGTACCCCTTTATAAACCTTGTCAAGAAGACAGACAAAAACAGACAACACACACACATAATTTGGATCCATCTAATTTCTAAAACAGAGGCCAACTAGAGACCCCAGAATTGGCTTGTCACCCCCAGGGGTTTTGATTTGGCATGGGAATTTGGGAAAGATTTTCGACCCAACAGATTTCCCGAGCCGTACTCCGCATATACCGACAAACACAAACCCATGCCTTACCGGGTTTTCGAACCCAAACCCCAGGGGCCCCAAAAAGGGTAGCTCCCTAACCGTGGGCGCCCCCGGTCGGCGAGGCTTAGTTTTTTCATATTTTTTCCCTTTTTTTAGAGAAAATTCGAATTTTCTGAAAAAAATACACCACTTCCCCTCAAATCCGATAATTTTTCTCTTTCCCGGGATGCCATCGGCTGAAAAAATTTAAATAAAATTTTAACGAAAACTTTTAAAAAAATTCCCAAAATTTTTATTTTATTCTTTTGCCATTACTTTCAGAACTAATTCATTTTTTTTGAAAAATAATTGAATGTTTCAAGTGACTAATTCCGCCAGTTTTCCCTTTTCCCGATTTTTTGGGGGTTTTTATTTGATGATTTTTTCATTGTTTTTTTCTGTTTGACTGCTGTATGCATATTTAAGCAATAAATGTATATTAAGCTTTTACTGAACTATGGGGTTTAATAAAGGCCATCCCCACTAGAAACTATTAGTGTTTTATGGTCTTTATTCTTTTTGCCAAATACGTTGCCAAACTCGCAAATTATTAACTAAAATTCGCCAAATAGGCATTTCTTTTATAAATAATTTATAGCTGGGCGTTGTTCGAAGAGAGGTGCCGATCCCCCCCCCCCCCCCCCCCCAGCTAACGACCACCCCCCCCCCCCCAAAAATTATTACCCCCCCCTAAAAAAACCGGTGAGAATTTTTTATTTAATGGGGGAAATGGAGAAACCCAACCAAAGTAGCCTCTAACTACATCTTTACGGTGTATATAGAAAACTTATAGAAAAGGAAATTTTAAATCCATCGAATGGGGTAATTAAAATTTATCCAAGAATTTAAAAACCCCCGTACTGACTTTCTTTTAAATATTTTTCTAGATAGGTCAAAGCGAGTTGCCCCCAATCGAAAAAGGGAAACACCTTTTGGAATATCTTTTAAATACGGAATAAAAACTATTTTTTAATTTCCTTTAAAAAGGTTTTCTTTTCAGCCAAAGCTATCGGGGGGAAAAAATTTAAAAAATTGGTAAAAATTCCGCTCAAATTTATGTAATTATATTATTTTTTTAAAACAATAAAAATAGCCGGCACGTGATCCATCAAAAACGGTCCAATTCATTCCCTCAATTCTTAAAGATAAAAAAAAGTTAAATTTTTTATGCTTTTTATTTAATGCAACACATTTGACATTATCAAACACATCAGAATTATTTTTAAGGTTTTCAAAATCCTTCACTTAAAAAAAACTAAATTTAAAAATTAAAAATTAAATATAACAAAATTCTTTCCGTGAAACTCGGAATTGCATAGTAATTTTTCTTCCCAAATTTCCCGACCCGTCACATTTTTAACAGGCGACAATATTTTCCTACTGATTCCAACAACATTTTTGTTATTTTGGCTTTCGAGTCTAATTTTGGGGGAAAAAGTCAAAAATATTATCCGAAAGGCTTAATGCGTAAAATGTTATACAAAGGTAAGTTCGAAAAAATTTATGAGCCAGCTGCAAAATATGGCGGGAATATCTCATTGATTTTCCCTTGGCAAAATACAATGCAACGTCAAACAATCAAACCCAATGTTTTATAACTGCGTGCGATTTAATGAGTGTTACACTTTGTTACAGTGATCGGGGTTGTTTTTTTGGAAATAAGTGTCAGAAATCGTAGTCGGTAAACGCCAACGAACATAATTTATAATCCTTTTTTCCCTGCTGTGCTTTGAATTATGGTTGCCCATCCCTATTCTTTTTAAAGGGAAAAATATAAAAAAAATTGGAGCCCCTTTTGTTAT
This sequence comes from Oedothorax gibbosus, assembly GCA_019343175.1. NCBI lineage: Eukaryota > Metazoa > Arthropoda > Arachnida > Araneae > Linyphiidae > Oedothorax > Oedothorax gibbosus. Next base: position 5,952 of record JAFNEN010003039.1, read on the forward strand.
CTTGCCACTTAGTGTTTTATTTTTAAAACCAATAAAATTCGCAAGACAGTTCTGAGCCCCCCCCCCCCCCCCCCCCGGGGTTTTTCGTCCCGGTGGTGGGGGGCGGCAGATAAGAGTAAGAATCAAGTTAAACTTTAGTTTTTTTTTTTTCAGATTTGGGTGTTTATTAATAATTTTTAAAAAATCATCCCCCTAAAATTTCAACGAGCAGTCTCGTCGTTGACCCCCCCCTTGTAGGCACCCCTGGTTGAATTATGGGGTTAAGGGGCTGTATATGGGTGGGTAGCTATACTATTTCCCCGTCAAATTATTTCACAAAATGCGCCAAATGAGCTAAAGGTTTTTTTTGTTTTTTTAGAGGGGAAATTTTGATGACATTTTTTTTGAGGGCATTTTAAGCGATTTTTTATTTTGAATTTTAAGGCAATAAAACGGGATTTTATAATTTATAACGAGCGGAAACAATAAGAAGGTTATGATCCTATAACAGGGTATATGGTACACATATTTGGAATCTATTTGATTTTTATTCCGTGGGAAGAACGGGTATAAATTTGCTAGTGTGTAATAAAATGAAGGAGTTCATTGAAATTTTCAATTCATTTATTCTTATCTAAATACTTTTCCTGGTCTATTTTTTTCAAATCATTACTTTAAAAAAATTCTTTGTACGGTCCGAATTTAATAAAATTAGTTTCAACAGCAAAAAAATTACGAAGATATTACGAACAATCTTCCAGTCTATTTATTTATGTGCTGTGTTTAACACTTTTACTTTTACATCCCTAACCATAAATTACCGACATTCGGGATTCAAATCGTAGTTAAGCAATAAACAGCTGCGGTGGTTTGTTCCATATCATCCTCAAAAGACCATTTTGTAATAAATATTATATTTTTAAATGCGTACTTCTGCATTGTCTCCTGTTGGTATCAAATTTCGTGGCCAATATATGAGAGGACACCCAACATAATCATTTTTTTGCGATTGGAGTCATTATTCCATGCAGCTAAATGATAGGCTGTTTGTAGCTAATCTTTGTGCTTTCAGAGTTTTTAATATTGATTTGTCGGTCAATTATAGAAACTTCGCGAAACTACCGCTTCTTGTAACTAGATTTTCTCGCCAAATATGTAGCTAAGATCCCCAACGACATTCAATCTTTGCTTGAAAAACCTGCGAGAATATCTCCGGTTAGGCAGTTCGGTTGAGATTATCTCCGGTCCGGTTTTTAAACAAATAACTTATCTTCAATGTAAAAATTAGATGTAACGTTATTCCAGCTATGTAGTAACGTTACAAAAAGCTTATGGAAACAAATTTAATTGTTATACCTTGGTTACGAGCACCCTAAACGATTAAACATTCAAAATAAAGTTTTGCATTTCTTATTCTAAATCAACGGTTATGTTTATTAAATAATTAAGAAATGCTTAAAATTAGTTATTCTCCTAATACGTAAGAAATTTGACTACCATATACGGTACAATACAAAACTAGTTTGCTACACGGTTTTCGTACTCAACTAAATTGTTTCCAGATTAGTTACAGCCACTGGAGTAAAAAACTAACAAAAATAAACTTGTTCCGTTAAAATACAATAACAGGATAAATCTAACACTGCATAATATTTTCAAACTAATAAATGTCAATTTTGGTGATAACAGCTATTTTTTTATTAGAAATATAAAGAAATATGAAATTATTAGAATACTATATAGAACTCATAAAGTAACTCGTCATGTTGGAAGATTCGGTTGATGATGGAGTGATCATAAATTCTTTAACCACTCTTAGTATCCCTAAGCTGAATTTAGATACAATTGTATATAATAATAAAGTAACATTGACTACATACTTCTACACAGTCCCATTTTAGTGTCAAATTGTTTGACACCTCCACATTCGCAAACAGCTTTTTCATCATCTTTGGAAAATGTGCATTTGTGGCCATCGGTTGAGGTACAATTTTCATATTTGTTTCCCTTCTCGCAGTCAGTTATTACTTCACACAAATCTCCGGTTAGGCCTTTGGCGCAAGTACAGAAAGTCTGGCCGTCTTGATCTTTGCATTTCCCTCCATTTTTACAATTATCGTTTTTCAAGTCACAAGTGCCTATAAATATAAATCATCATATAAACTAATTTTTTGTCACAAATTTAGAATTTTTTTCTTTAGATGCATATGTTTGAATGCAACGCATTTTTTTTCGTTACCTACTAGTTTTTAAATAAATAAATTATCGTCGATGTAAAAATTAGATGTAACGTTACTCCAGCTTTATGTAGTAACGTTACAACAAATTTATGGAGTAACGTTACACAGCAAAGTAGGAGTTTACTTTTTTTGTGTAAAAATATTCCATAAATTTTTTGCAAAGTTACTACATATAACTGAAGATGAATTAAAAAATGGGGGATTAATTTTCTTTAATTGCCGTTATTTGTAAACAAAAAAATAATAAATTTACAAAATGATGATTAAACTACAAGTAAAGTTCAGAGACACGGGTTTTGAGGAATAATTACATAAACATATTTCATAGGTATGAAAGAAAAGGGTTTTTTTTATAACGTGTAAGAATGAAGTAAGAAACCTTAAAACTAATCATAATATTTAAGAATTCCAGAGACTTAAAGCTTGTGCACTTGTTACCTAGAAATATATATAGAATCCAATGGTTAGAGTATATCAAAAGTATAGAATGGGAACAGTTTTTAACAAATAGAGTAGGAACTAAAGAAAAAGATGCTGGCTCTGAATAGCATGCAAGAGTCAAGCAGAAGAACTTTATCATCTTGGAATCATCAATTATCGTAGAATGAACAGGATCATTAAAAAGCATAATTAATGTAATGATTAATGTAATAAAATGAAGGAGTTCATTGAAATTTTTAATTCATTTATTCTTATCTAAATACTTTTCCTCGTCTATTTTTTTCAAATCATTAATTTAAAAAAAATCTTTGTAGGGTCCGAATTTAATAAAATTAGTTTCCACAGCAAAAAAAATTACGAAGATATTACGAACAATCTGTCAGTATGTTTATTTACGTGCTGTGTTTAGCACTTTTACTTTTACATCCCTAACCATAAATTACCGACATTCGGGATTCAAATCGTAGTTAAGCAATAAACATCTGCAGTGGTTTGTTTCAAATCATCCTCAAAAGACCATTTTGTAATAAATATTATATTTTTGAATGCGTACTTCTACATTGTCCCCTGTTGGTATCAAATTTCGTGGCCAATATATGAGAGGACACCCGACATAATCATTTTTTTGCGATGGAAGTCATTATTACATGCAGCTAAATGATAGGCTGTAGTTTATCTTTGTGTTTTCAGAATTTTTCATATTGATTTGTCGGTAAATTATGGAAACTTCTCGAAACTACCGCTTCTTGTAACTAGATTTTCTCGCCAAATATGTAGCTAAGATCCCTAAAGACACTCATTCTTTGCTTGAAAAACCTTCTCCGGTTAGGGAGTTCGGTCGAGATTATCTCCGGTCCGGTTTTTAAATAAATAACTTATCTTCAATGTAAAAATTAGATGTAACGTTATTCCAGCTTTATGTAGTAACGTTACAAAAAGCTTATGGAAACAAATTTAATTGTTATACCTTGGTTACGAGCACCCTAAACGATTAAACATTTAAAATAAAGTTTATTTTCATGGAAGCTCAAAAAAATTTAAAAGTTAAAAATTGAGAAAAACTATATGCACAGATGAAAATGATGAAATCTGTTTTCTAAAAAAATTAATTTTTCTGTACTAAAAATAACAGGAAACCTTTTTATGTAAAAAAACCCCTGAATACATCAAACACAGAATACTTATATATTTTGTATAGTAACTTCAATAAACACATTAAACATTGTATAGAATTGTGAAATTTTTATTTTTTTTCAAACTAAAACTCTTATACTACTATAATTCAATGTATAGCGGCTAATTTAAGAAACGCCATTAAATATAACTTTCTTTTTTTAAATTGTTATATCCTGTTTTATTTTTTAAAAACTGTTTTTGCATTTCTTATTCTAAATCAACGGTTATGTTTAGTAAATAATTAAGAAATGCTTAAAATTAGTTATTCTCCTAATACGTAAGAAATATGACTACCTATATATACGTTACCATACAAAACTAGTTTGCTACACGGTTTTCGTACTCAACTAAACTTGTTTCCAGATTAGTTACAGCCACTGGAGTAAAAAACTAACAAAAATAAACTTGTTCCGTTAAAATACAATAACAGGATAAATCTAACACTGCATAATATTTTCAAACTAATAAATGTCAATTTTGGTGATAACAGCTATTTTTTTTATTAGAAATATAAAGAAATATGAAATTATTAGAATACTATATAAAAACTCATAAAGTAACTCGTCATGTTGGAAGATTCTGTTGATGATTTAGTGATCATAATTATTTAACCACTCTTAGTATCCCTAAAATACGAAGCTGAATTTAGATACAATTGTATATAATAATAAAGTAACATTGACTACATACTTCTACACAGTCCCATTTTAGTGTCAAATTGTTTGACACCTCCACATTCGCAAACAGCTTTTTCATCATCTTTGGAAAATGTGCACTTGTGGCCATCGGTTGAGGTACAATTTTCATATTTGTTTCCCTTCTCGCAGTCAGTTATTACTTCACACAAATCTCCGGTTAGGCCTTTGGCGCAAGTACAGAAAGTCTGGCCGTCTTGATCTTCGCATTTCCCTCCATTTTTACAATTATCGCTTTTCAAGTCACAAGTGCCTATAAATATAAATCATTATATAAACTAATTTTTTGTCACAAATTTAGAATTTTTTTCTTTAGATGCATATGTTTGAATGCAACGCATTTTTTTTCGTTACCTACTAGTTTTTAAATAAATTACTTATCGTCGATGTAAAAATTAGATGTAACGTTACTCAAGCTTTATGTAGTAACGTTACAACAAATTTATGGAGTAACGTTACACAGCAAAGTAGGAGTTAACTTTTTTTGTGTAAAAATATTCCATAAATTTTTTGCAAAGTTACTACATATAACTGAAGATGAATTAAAAAATGGGGGATTAATTTTCTTTAATTGCCGTTATTTGTAAACAAAAAATAATAAATTTACAAAATGATGATTAAACTAGAAGTAATGTTCAGAGACACGGGTTTTGAGGAATAATTACGTAAACATATTTCATAGGTATGAAAGAAAAGGTTTTTTTTATAACGTGTAAGAATGAAGTAAGAAACCTTAAAACTAATCAAAATATTTAAGAATTCCTGAGACTTAAAGCTTGTGGACTTGTTGCCTAGAAATATATATAGAATCCAATTTTTTAGAGTATATCAAAAGAATAGAATGGGAACAGTTTTTAACAAATAGAGTAGGAACTAAAAAAAAAGATGCTGGCTCTGAATAGCATGCAAGAGTCAAGCAGAAGAACTTTATCATCTTGGAATCATCAATTATCGTAGAATGAACAGGATCATTAAAAAGCATAATTAATGTAATGATTAATGTAATAAATGAAGGAGTTCATTGAAATTTTTAATTCATTTATTCTTATCTAAATACTTTTCCTCGTCTATTCTTTTCAAATCAGTACTTTAAAAAAAAGTTCTTTGTAGGGTCCGAATTTAATAAAATTAGTTTCCACAGCAAAAAAAATTACGAAGATATTACGAACAATCTGTCAGTATGTTTATTTACGTGCTGTGTTTAGCACATTTGCTTTTACATCCCTAACCATAAATTACCGATATTCGGGATTCAAATCGTAGTTAAGCAATAAACAGCTGCAGTGGTTTGTTTCAAATCATCCTCAAAAGACCATTTTGTTATAAATATTATATTTTTAAATTCGTACTTCTGCATTGTCCCCTGTTGGTATCAAATTTCGTGGCCAATATGTGAGAGGACACCCGACATAATCATTTTTTTTGCGATTGAAGTCATTATTCTATGCAGCTAAAAGATAGGCTGTTTGTAGCTAATCTTTGTGTTTTAAGAGTTTTTCATATTGATTTGTCGGTAAATTATGGAAACTTCTCGAAACTACCGCTTCTTGTAACTAGATTTTCTCGCCAAATATGTAGCTAAGATCCCTAAAGACACTCATTCTTTGCTTGAAAAACCTTCTCCGGTTAGGGAGTTCGGTCGAGATTATCTCCGGTCCGGTTTTTAAATAAATAACTTATCTTCAATGTAAAAATTAGATGTAACGTTATTCCAGCTTTATGTAGTAACGTTACAAAAAGCTTATGGAAACAAATTTAATTGTTATACCTTGGTTACGAGCACCCTAAACGATTAAACATTTAAAATAAAGTTTATTTTCATGGAAGCTCAAAAAAATTTAAAAGTTAAAAATTGAGAAAAACTATATGCACAGATGAAAATGATGAAATCTGTTTTCTAAAAAAATTAATTTTTCTGTACTAAAAATAACAGGAAACCTTTTTATGTAAAAAAACCCCTGAATACATCAAACACAGAATACTTATATATTTTGTATAGTAACTTCAATAAACACATTAAACATTGTATAGAATTGTGAAATTTTATTTTTTTTCAAACTAAAACTCTTATACTACTATAATTCAATGTATAGCGGCTAATTTAAGAAACGCCATTAAATATAACTTTCTTTTTTTAAATTGTTATATCCTGTTTTATTTTTTAAAAACTGTTTTTGCATTTCTTATTCTAAATCAACGGTTATGTTTAGTAAATAATTAAGAAATGCTTAAAATTAGTTATTCTCCTAATACGTAAGAAATATGACTACCATATATATACGTTACCATACAAAACTAGTTTGCTACACGGTTTTCGTACTCAACTAAACTTGTTTCCAGATTAGTTACAGCCACTGGAGTAAAAAACTAACAAAAATAAACTTGTTCCGTTAAAATACAATAACAGGATAAATCTAACACTGCATAATATTTTCAAACTAATAAATGTCAATTTTGGTGATAACAGCTATTTTTTTATTAGAAATATAAAGAAATATGAAATTATTAGAATACTATATAGAACTCATAAAGTAACTCGTCATGTTGGAAGATTCTGTTGATGATTTAGTGATCATAAATTATTTAACCACTCTTAGTATCCCTAAAATACGAAGCTGAATTTAGATACAATTGTATATAATAATAAAGTAACATTGACTACATACTTCTACACAGTCCCATTTTAGTGTCAAATTGTTTGACACCTCCACATTCGCAAACAGCTTTTTCATCATCTTTGGAAAATGTGCACTTGTGGCCATCGGTTGAGGTACAATTTTCATATTTGTTTCCCTTCTCGCAGTCAGTTATTACTTCACACAAATCTCCGGTTAGGCCTTTGGCGCAAGTACAGAAAGTCTGGCCGTCTTGATCTTCGCATTTCCCTCCATTTTTACAATTATCGCTTTTCAAGTCACAAGTGCCTATAAATATAAATCATTATATAAACTAATTTTTTGTCACAAATTTAGAATTTTTTTCTTTAGATGCATATGTTTGAATGCAACGCATTTTTTTTCGTTACCTACTAGTTTTTAAATAAATTACTTATCGTCGATGTAAAAATTAGATGTAACGTTACTCAAGCTTTATGTAGTAACGTTACAACAAATTTATGGAGTAACGTTACACAGCAAAGTAGGAGTTAACTTTTTTTGTGTAAAAATATTCCATAAATTTTTTGCAAAGTTACTACATATAACTGAAGATGAATTAAAAAATGGGGGATTAATTTTCTTTAATTGCCGTTATTTGTAAACAAAAAAATAATAAATTTACAAAATGATGATTAAACTAGAAGTAATGTTCAGAGACACGGGTTTTGAGGAATAATTACATAAACATATTTCATAGGTATGAAAGAAAAGGGTTTTTTTTATAACGTGTAAGAATGAAGTAAGAAACCTTAAAACTAATCATAATATTTAAGAATTCCAGAGACTTAAAGCTTGTGCACTTGTTATCTAGAAATATATATAGAATCCAATGGTTAGAGTATATCAAAAGTATAGAATGGCAACAGTTTTTAACAAATAGAGTAGGAACTAAAGAAAAAGATGCTGGCTCTGAATAGCATGCAAGAGTCAAGTAGAAGAACTTTATCATCTTGGAATCATCAATTATCGTAGAATGAACAGGATCATTAAAAAGCATAATTAATGTAATGATTAATGTAATAAAATGAAGGAGTTCATTGAAATTTTTAATTCATTTATTCTTATCTAAATACTTTTCCTCGTCTATTTTTTCAAATCATTAATTTAAAAAAAATCTTTGTAGGGTCCGAATTTAATAAAATTAGTTTCCACAGCAAAAAAAATTACGAAGATATTACGAACAATCTGTCAGTATGTTTATTTACGTGCTGTGTTTAGCACTTTTAGTTTTACATCCCTAACCATAAATTACCGATATTCGGGATTCAAATCGTAGTTAAGCAATAAACATCTGCAGTGGTTTCGTTTCAAATCATCCTCAAAAGACCATTTTGTAATAAATATTATATTTTTGAATGCGTACTTCTACATTGTCCCCTGTTGGTATCAAATTTCGTGGCCAATATATGAGAGGACACCCGACATAATCATTTTTTTGCGATGGAAGTCATTATTACATGCAGCTAAATGATAGGCTGTAGTTTATCTTTGTGTTTTCAGAATTTTTCATATTGATTTGTCGGTAAATTATGGAAACTTCTCGAAACTACCTCTTCTTGTAACTAGATTTTCTCGCCAAATATGTAGCTAAGATCCCTAAAGACACTCATTCTTTGCTTGAAAAACCTTCTCCGGTTAGGGAGTTCGGTCGAGATTATCTCCGGTCCGGTTTTTAAATAAATAACTTATCTTCAATGTAAAAACTAGATGTAACGTTATTCCAGCTTTATGTAGTAACGTTACAAAAAGCTTATGGAAACAAATTTAATTGTTATACCTTGGTTACGAGCACCCTAAACGATTAAACATTCAAAATAAAGTTTATTTTCATGGAAGCTCAAAAAAATTTAAAAGTTAAAAATTGAGAAAAACTATATGCACAGATGAAAATGATGAAATCTGTTTTCTAAAAAAATTAATTTTTCTGTACAAAAAATAACAGGAAACCTTTTTATGTAAAAAAAAACCCTGAATACATCAAACACAGAATACTTATATATTTTGTATAGTAACTTCAATAAACACATTAAACATTGTATAGAATTGTGAAATTTTATTTTTTTTCAAACTAAAACTCTTATACTACTATAATTCAATGTATAGCGGCTAATTTAAAAAACACCATTAAATATAACTTTCTTTTTTTAAATTGTTATATCCTGTTTTATTTTTTAAAAACTGTTTTTGCATTTCTTATTCTAAATCAACGGTTATGTTTAGTAAATAATTAAGAAATGCTTAAAATTAGTTATTCTCCTAATACGTAAGAAATATGACTACCATATACGTTACCATACAAAACTAGTTTGCTACACGGTTTTCGTACTCAACTAAACTTGTTTCCAGATTAGTTACAGACACTGGAGTAAAAAACTAACAAAAATAAACTTGTTCCGTTAAAATACAATAACAGGATAAATCTAACACTGCATAATATTTTCAAACTAATAAATGTCAATTTTGGTGATAACAGCTATTTTTTTATTAGAAATATAAAGAAATATGAAATTATTAGAATACTATATAGAACTCATAAAGTAACTCGTCATGTTGTAAGATTCTGTTGATGATTTAGTGATCAAAAATTATTTAACCACTCTTAGTATCCCTAAAATACGAAGCTGAATTTAGATACAATTGTATATAATAATAAAGTAACATTGATTACATACTTCTACACAGTCCCATTTTAGTGTCAAATTGTTTGACACCTCCACATTCGCAAACAGCTTTTTCATCATCTTTGGAAAATTTGCACTTGTGGCCATCGGTTGAGGTACAATTTTCATATTTGTTTCCCTTCTCGCAGTCAGTTATTACTTCACACAAATCTCCGGTTAGGCCTTTGGCGCAAGTACAGAAAGTCTGGCCGTCTTGATCTTCGCATTTCCCTCCATTTTTACAATTATCGTTTTTCAAGTCACAAGTGCCTATAAATATAAATCATTATATAAACTAATTTTTTGTCACAAATTTAGAATTTTTTTTCTTTAGATGCATATGTTTGAATGCAACGCATTTTTTTTCGTTACCTACTAGTTTTTAAATAAATAACTTATCGTCGATGTAAAAATTAGATGTAACGTTACTCCAACTTTATGTTGTAACGTTACAATAAATTTATGGAGTAACGTTACACAGCAAAGTAGGAGTTAACTTTTTTTGTGTAAAATATTCCATAAATTTTTGCAAAGTTACTACATATAACTGAAGATGAATTAAAAAATGGGGGATTAATTTTCTTTAATTGCCGTTATTTGTAAACAAAAAAATAATAAATTTACAAAATGATGATTAAACTAGAAGTAATGTTCAGAGACACGGGTTTTGAGGAATAATTACGTAAACATATTTCATAGGTATGAAAGAAAAGGTTTTTTTTATAACGTGTAAGAATGAAGTAAGAAACCTTAAAACTAATCAAAATATTTAAGAATTCCTGAGACTTAAAGCTTGTGGGCTTGTTACCTAGAAATATATATAGAATCCAATGGTTTGGGTATATCAAAAGAATAGAATGGAAACAGTTTTTAACAAATAGAGTAGGAACTAAAGAAAAAGATTCTGGCTCTGAACAGAATGCAAGAGTCAAGTAGAAGAACTTTATCATCTTGGAATCATCAATTATCGTAGAATGAACAGGATCATTAAAAAGCATAATGTGTAATAAAATGAAGGAGTTCATTGAAATTTTCAATTCATTTATTCTTATCTAAATACTTTTCCTCGTCTATTTTTTTCAAATCATTAATTTAAAAAAAAATCTTTGTAGGGTCCGAATTTAATAAAATTAGTTTCCACAGCAAAAAAAATTACGAAGATATTACGAACAATCTGTCAGTAATGTTATTTACGTGCTGTGTTTAGCACTTTACTTTTACATCCCTAACCATAAATTACGACATTCGGGATTCAAATCGTAGTTAAGCAATAAACATGCTGCAGTGGTTTGTTCAAATCATCCTCAAAAGACCATTTTGTATGAATATTATATTTTTAATGCGTACTTCTCATTGTCCCCTGTTGGTATCAAATTTCGTGGCCAATATGTGAGAGGACACCCGACATAATCATTTTTTTTGCGATTGAAGTCATTATTCTATGCAGCTAAAGATAGGCTGTTTGTAGTATCTTTGTGTTTTCAGATTTTTCATATTGATTTGTCGGTAATTAGGAAACTTCTCGAACTACCGCTTCTTGTAACTAGATTTTCTCGCCAAATATGTAGCTAAGATCCCTAAAGACATTCATTCTTTGCTTGAAAAAACTTCTCCGGTTAGGGAGTTCGGTCGAGATTATCTCCGGTCCGGTTTTTAAATAAATAACTTATCTTCAATGTAAAAATTAGATGTAACGTTATTCCAGCTTTATGTAGTAACGTTAAAAAAGCTTATGGAAACAAATTTAATTGTTATACCTTGGTTACAGCACCTAAACGATTAAACATTCAAAATAAAGTTTATTTTCATGGAAGCTCAAAAAATTTAAAAGTTAAAATTGAGAAAAACTATATCACAGATGAAAATGATGAAATCTGTTTTCTTAAAAAATTAATTTTTCTTACAAAAAATAACAGGAAACCTTTTTATGTAAAAAAACCCCTGAATACATCAAACACAGAATACTTATATATTTTGTATAGTAACTTCAAACACATTAAACATTGTATAGAATTGTGAAATTTTTTCCAACTAAAACACTTATACTACTATAATTCAATGTATAGCGGCTAATTTAAGAAACGCCATTAAATATAACTTACTTTTTTTAAAATTGTTATATCCTGTTTTATTTCTTAAAAACTGTTTTTGCATTTCTTATTCTAAATCAACGGTTACGTTTATTAAATAATTAAGAATTTCAAGTTTAAAAAAAAAAATTAAAAATAACACATCTATGAACTATAAAAGTACAGACAACAGAACATTAGCTGATGTGTGGAATGCTCTAATATCCAGCCCTGAAAAGAAGAAAATTAAACGAGTTTAAATTCTTTTAAATTACTATGGATTTTAAATTATGTTATATTAGAAATGGTTTCGAAGTGTTTTTATTATTTTTATTTTTGTAAATTGAAAAAGTTTTTGCTTTTCGGGTCTGTTGGAACAATTTTGGTTAAGTGCTCAAACTAACACATTTTTTAGCCAATTCCAATCATTCGTAATAGAACATTATTTAAAATCCATATTAATTTAAAAGAGTTTAAACTAGTTTAATTTCTTTTTTTTCAGGGCTGGATATTAGAGCATTCCACGCTTCGGCTAATGTTCAGCAGTTGTCTGTCCTTTTATGGTTCATAGATGTTTTTAAAAAATATTTTTTTAAAGAAGTATCTTGGAGTTATCTTGATTTGCATAATACCGTGTTTTTAGAAGTTTACATGATAAATTAAAATTTTATGTATCAAACAAAAACTTCATTCATTTGAATTTGAAATGGATTTACTACCATATCTTTACATATACCTTCGATAAAATTTTGGCTTTCGATGTTTATATTGTTTATTTCTCTTCCCTTAAGTTTGTATCTGGTTTTTGATACATTCACTGGCCTCATTGGTAAAGTGGTGAAGAGAGACACTGGATGGAGTTGCAGTAATTCTTCAATCACCAAAACTGGATTGCAGAAAACTCACTTTTCAGTTAGTAGCCGCAATTGTTTTATAAAACTTCATCAACAAGACAAAAATAAATAAATAATTTGTTTTAAAATAAGCTGCGTGTCTTTATTGCTTTTGTTACAGTCCCCCAGGGTTAAGGTTAATTTTTGCTGGATAATTTGAATTTTTTTCTATAAAAAATTTTAAGTTAATAAAACGTGTGAAAAAATCCATTTATGTTACACTGGAGTAAGTTCCAACACAAAAAGACAGGGAACATAATGAATTTCCTTACCGTCCCCATGGACTAGGTATGGAAACCGAAACCGGGTTTAGGACTAACCGTGTTTTTTTTACTTCGGTTTCATTGAAAGTCAGTTCTTTTCGTAAGGTCGGTTTAAACCGGTTTCTTTGAGATCGTTTTTTTTTTTCACAAATGAGCCTTACTGAAATTTTTTTTTGTAATTCTAAAACCTTTATAAGCATTTCCACCTATTTTTAACGTGGAAATTATCGCCTTTGGAGCTGCCTAAAATGAAAGCATTCAACACAGTAAAACATATAACATAAGGTTGAAATAAATGATACAATATTTATCGCACCAGATGAATAGCTGTTTTTAATATTTTTTAGATGATCTAGACCAGGGATTCCCAACCGGTGGTACGCTGGAAAATGTCAGGTGGTACATATGAGCAACATGATGCTACTATTTTTTATGCCATTTGTTAAGAATAATATGAGCAACACGATGCTACTATTTTTTATGCCATTTGTTAAGAATTACTTGTGTGAGAGTGGATTTTCTGAACTCTTGTACATAAAATATAAACATAGAAGCGGAATAAGTATAAGAGAAAGTGAAGATAAGTTCCATTACTCCTAATGTTGATATTTTAATCACAGGCAAACAACAACAAGGTTTGCACTAAAGACTATAAAAGTATATTTTATATGATAATTAATTTTTTTGCTGAGTTTTCACTGATTTTTTTATTTGTGTATGTTTTTGGATCTTTGCGTAATAAATATAACTGTAAAATAATACTATTTTAATCTTTTTATTTATCCTTTATTACAATAATGTTATAAATTAATAAATATCTAACCATTATACATAAAGTTTTCTTAGGAATTTAATTCTAAAAGCCTTTGAACACTTTTAGAAGAGTAAATATTAAACGCTTATTAAAATATTTAAGTCTGGTGGTACGCTAAAATTACTCAAAAAGTCAAGTGGTAGGCAGGGGCAATAATGGGGAACCCCTGATCTAGACAAAAATGTCTAAGAAATAACTTTTTGACATTAAACTATTGTAGAAATGTAAACGCTATTAGTAGCGTTTCTAAAATGAAATAGAAATTTTTCATATATGAAATGTAAGTCAATGTTGCAATGTTTCAAAAATTGTAAAATATCCCTAACAGCCAGGTTTGTCACAGTTACGTCGCTGCAACGTAATGTTTTGTCACTCTAGGTCACAGTCGCAATGTGACAAGTATGTGACATCACAGTGATATCGCGTAAGTCACCGTCACAATGTGACTGGTATGCGATATCAAAAGGATGTCACTATGCGATCTTGCAGTGACATCATATCGTGACTTGTATGTGATATCGCAGTGATGTCGTCTAAATCCCAGTCGCAATGGGGATATCCCACAGATGTCGCAATTTGCTCTTGTAGTGACATTACATTGTGACATGTATGTGATGACACAGCGATGTCGCTTTAATCCCCGTCGCAATGTGACTTGTATGTGATATTCCAGTGATATCACAATGTGATATTGCAGTGGCATTGTGTTGTGACTTGTATGTGATATCCCATTTTTGTCCCATACCAATATGGCTGCAACATGATCTATGTGACCTTGCTGCGATGTCAAGTTCGTCGCTAATTCGCCACGCAAGTCCCCTAGGTCGCATACAAGTCGCAATGCGACATTGCTGCAATATTATGTTCATCACTATACCCAGCTAAAAATAAACTGCAGTTTTTCTACAGAAGCTAAGTGATTTTGAAGTATTTCTATAGTCAACTGCAGATTTTCTGTAGAAGAATGTCGACTGTAAAAAAACTTCAGTTATTTTGCAATAAAATCTAAAGTTAATTTGAAGTGATTTATTTCAAAGGTTACTGTGGGCTGTTAACTGCAAAAATACTGTAGATTTTTCGTAGTTTCATCTTGGCGTAAAGTATTTCAGCTATTTTTTTTAAACTAATCTAAAGTTTATTTGAAGTTATTTTTAAAAAATGTGTGCGTTAACCCCAAAAATACTTTAAAATATTTTTTGTAGTGAATCTTTATCTTAAAATTGCTCTTCATTTTTTAAAATTAGTTTTGATATTGTACTCTTGTAGTAATTGTATCCCAGCTAAAAATTGTTGGAATTTTTTGCGGAAAAACATTTAATTTTTAATGTAAACATTTGCAGTTTTTTTGCAAATTAGCTTAATATTTTACGCATGTAAAACGGGTACATTTTTGTTGTGCCTACTTGTGGACAAAATGTTTGCAAAAAAAATTATTTCTGTGTTTGCGAAATATTCTTAAGTTTCCAGGAAAATTTAAAATGAGTTTATTACATTAAATTTAGTAATGAGGTTTTTTTTTTGTAATCTAGCTAAGTTCAAATCGCAGATCTAGATTTTGTTAATCTGTAACTTCTAAAAATTCAGAAACGATATCAAAGCTATAATTGGCGATTCAAATTCTTTTTTCCAATTTCCATGGACTTTTTTGATTTGATTTTGCAAAAAAGAAGAAAATAATGCCACCTATATAAATATACAGTGAAATTTAAACAAAAAAAAGCAGATTTAAAAATTATTTGCTTAATATTTGAGTTTGCTCAATAGCTTTGCTCTCACCTTTTTATAGAAAATTTAAAAATAAATTAATCTTAAAGGAATTCTTAATATTTTTTTTTCTAACTCACAAAATTTGCATCCAATTTATTTATTACCACCTTAGAACAATTAATTAAATCTAATTTAAATATTTTTAAATAAAAATCATAGACAAATTGTACGCAAAATCATGAATCAAATTTATTGACTATGATCGAATCTATGAAGTGTGTAATTTTGTATGTTCTAATTATAAGATATACCATTCCTAATTTTAAAACGCGCTCCAATTTGCAAGCTCCAATAGCGCAGTTGGTAGCGCGCTGAACAGCTACACAAATACCCCCAGATCAAATCCCGTGCTCCTGCCTTCCTACTTGGGTATAAATACAACTCAACTTCCTGATAATTATTTTTATTTATCTTTGTGAGATTTAAAAACATTTCACTAGAGGGCGCCACCAGAAAATTTTTACTGCAGTATATTTTTAGCTGGGTAAATCACATACTGGTCTCAGAAGTCAGTTATGTTACATACAAGTCGTAATGCGACATTGCTGCAATATTATGTTCATCACTAAATCACATACTGGTCGCAGAAGTCAGTTATGTCACATACAACTCAAAATGCGACATTGCTGCGATATCATCGATATCCATGTTACGTAGAAGATACGTAACAAAAGCGGACATTCAACTTCTATGTGACAAAAAAGTGACTTTGAATGTGACATCACAGCGATCTTCAGTGACTTGTATGTGATATCGATTTTCGTCACATACTCGTCACATGGCTATTAGGGTAGGTTAAATAAAGATAAGTTTACGAAAAGAAATAACAGAATAAATCTTTTTCCGATTCAAAGACCCTTAAAAACAAAAGTTTCCCATATCGACGCACAGTGGAGTAAGAAAGAAGAAAATGTAAGATAAATCCAGTATCAGAGTTTCTGAATTAGCTTTCATAAAAAGCTTTAGATTAAACAAATTGATTCAATTTACCAAAATTAGTCTAAAATCATGAATTTTCTGTAACAGACTATTTTTAAAACAATAACTAAAGTAGTAAATCATAACAATAGCATATCTACCAGTTTTATATAGCAAATAATATGTCTACCCGATATTAACCGACAAATGGGACAAATTTGGTCAAAATTACTTGTTTTGTTATTTAAAAAAATGAAATCGGGTTTTAGAATTTTAAACTATTGCGGACGATTAATGCCTTGTTTTGAAAACTATAGGTAAAATTGTTTGTTACAAATGTGCAGAAATTCTAAAATATTTTTTTAGATTAACTAGTGAATTAAGCTTACAATGGATAATGCCTTTTTATTCCACAACTCTACATTAAATTGAATGTTGTATTATTTATTAAATTTCTACTGCGTAACTTAACGCATATATGCAATGTTTTTACCTATAGAAGTTATTCCAAGGAATATTTACTTTCTCATATGCATTAACTCGTCGCTTTAGATTCTGTTTTGCCGTCTATGAGCATTCTAAAGAAAGTTCATAACGAAATAGTCTGTAAATTTCCATCTTACCAACTTGTGAACAATCATCTCCCGTATATCCTTTTGGGCATTGGCATTTACCATCACCTGTGCATTCTATTGCTCCATTCTGGCATTCGATTTCTCCACATTTATCTGTAAAAACGAAAAAAAATTAAAAGTCAAACTGTTTCTTTTCATAAGTATCAATTAATTTTAAAGCTTTGAATTTATCTCATTCCGGCTATAGCTGTTATAGATGATGTCGACAGTGTTTTTTTATTGGTAAGGAATATTTTTAACTGAGTAACTATTCCTAAACTAACTCCTAGAATATCTCATGTTTTTTTAGTTATTTTAGGAAGAAATAATCTATAAACCTATTACGATAATCCTTAAAGCATGTCAACCTTGTTACAAGGTGCAGTGAATTTTCTCCAAACTATTTTTCCCCCTAAATTCAGAAGAATTCATAAAGTAGCTAAATTAAATGGCTGGAAAGAAGTTTTAGATTTCATAGTTTCGATCGAAATACACACCATATCTAGTTGTTTCAAGGGCTTTTTTTATTGGTAAAGTTCACAAATGTAAACATTAATTTCCTTATCCGTCGCGTTTTGCAAGTGCCCATTTCTTACCGAGTGGCAAATATATGCAGGGGAATTTCTGAGTTGAAGCTAGTTTTAACGCAATTAAAAATTTCATAATAATATTTTTGATAAATTATTGTTTAAATTCCATGCCAATGGCAAAGATGCAAAGCCTTAAATTAAAAACATATAAAAAAATTTAACCTTTTTCAGATTTTTGTAGTTAGTCAATTTGTGAACCAAGAACAGTCACAATTTATAAGAGAGATCTTATATTTACTTTATCATAAAATTTACTTAACTTTCGCAGCTAAAACTTTAAGGAGTAGAAAGAAAATAAAAAGAAGCTGTAGAACCTAATTAAAACAAGACGTAAATTTCTGACCAAGAGATCTAAGAAGGGATTCGGTTCAATTCCACGTTTCGACACTACCATAAAAAAAATTAATTGTGCAAGAAAAATAAAGCTAAACTACTTCGCTGAGCGGACAGACTAACAATAAACCTATAGTGTCACAATATATTGGCATGCGCATATTGTTTTTACTGAGCTACATTGGGTGTCTGCTCAGTAGTTGACCCTTAAACTTCATAGGTGTTCTAATTTATGCCGGTTTTTCTTAAATAGCTGGAAAACGTTCGTATGTTCCTAAACAAATGAACAGATATATAATATTTTACGAGGAAAATTTATGCAGCAAAAAATGTTTTAGAAGAATGTTGTAAGGTATCTTGTGTCCATTGCATTTCATTTATTTATAGGTAACTAATTTGTTGAACTGTTAGGTTTGGATTGATTAAATTTTTGTCACATCAAACTTATACATGGTCTATTGTTGACGTGATTTATTTAATAAAGTCAGAGAAGAATTTTTAGCGCAACTTAATGGGGACATTGTACGTGGTGTCAACACTTTGAACTTTGGAATATTTAACGTAGATCAGTCTTATATCCGCTGCGTTATTTATTGGTGTATATTTGTACACTTTGGCCAACGATGTTTTGAAGAAGACGAATTTGGTAGTATGGTGCTTTTATGCTACCGAGATATGTTGGTTAGGTTTTTTTTGCCACTTGCATATTAACGATACAAATTGAAATTTTGAAAAGTTCAGAAATTTTAAATTAAAAGTCAATACTTAATGGTAAAATAAAATGAGGCTAATTCAGCCCAGAAAATTTTTTAAAATAATTACAGTTGCTAGTATGCTAGTAGTTTATCAAAATATTAATCTCTTTGATTTCGAATGTTGTACTTCACCGATGAACAATACCAGTATTTACTCCAATTTCTTTTAGCAAATAGCTAAACAACAACATCGACATGCATGTAATATTAGAAATAAAATGTTAAGGAAAAAATATTGTATATTTTGAATCCTCAAGTGGTTATATATACTTCTTAAGCAATTTGTTAAATAGAAACAATGATTGGTTGGCAGGTTTTTAGTTTAATTTTTTATATCAAAGGAAAGACAAAAGAACTTAGCTTCACACTTTGGTAGATATGTGCACAAACGTGATAAAAAAATATTGAGGAAAACACACCCAGAAATAAGAGTAACCTAGCACCACAAAAATTAGCAAAAAAACGCAGTTTCTGGTGGAAATCAATAGCTTTTACTGGGGTACAATATTAAGGGAACCTGGGGACCCTTGGCCATAAGGGAGGCTTGGCCCACATTTAAATTTTAGTATTTAAAATTATTTTAGCATTTTCTCAATATATGGTACTCAAAGCTACTGTTGTCAGTAGACAGCCACCTTGGTTTCATTACTCTACTTCTTAGCATTGAGGAGAAAATAAAAAAAGAAAATTTCTCATCCCAAAAAGTAAACATTTTAGACATAATTTGTAAGATTTTTTTCAGACTAACCGATTAAATTAAGTTTAAGTATGTGGTATTTTATAAATACTGTTATATTAAGGTTTTATTTAAGCTATAAAGTTTGTGCAATGAAGTAGGCTTTAAAGCCCTATGTGCCATTATTTACAAAATATCTAGGTGGGGAGGCTTGGCTACTTATGTAAGGGAGGGTTGGCCACTGCACCAAGGCTGTAGGCAGTGAACTAGTTATGAAAATCTATAAATAATGTTTATAAAATTCACAGTTAATAATAACGTATGATAATAACTTTATGAAGGTAATAGATTGATTATCAATATTTGTACTTGCTTAGAATAAACCGAAAACCTCAACTAAAACAAACTTGTCAGTTATGACCAACTTTCAAAGTTATTAATTCTCTTATAAAAATACTCCAGATTAATTTTAAGATATTATCAGATATTTTTCTTTATAGGGGGACGGAGGGAGAGAGAGACTGAACGAGTAGGCTTTGAAACTGCGCTTTGACATTGACTTTTACAGTTTGTGCCGTTAAAATAATAAAAAAAAATCAAACAACTAAAGCTTATATCTTGTGCACTTCAATGTGTGTACAAACTGAATAAAATATATTTGACATAAATATAAAAAATTACTTGATATGGACAATATTAGAATTTTTAATACATACAATACTAGAAAAATGTATTATCTAAATATTAATTATGGTAAACATGATTTGTAAATGATTCCAGATTGTCGAGTTAAAATTTTTATTTTTTTTAACATTTAATGCTTACAAAAATAATTTGAAATATTTATTATTGTGCACTTTAATGAATTTTTGTATGGGCCAAGTTTCCCTTACCATGGGTTAAGCCTCCCTTATCAAAGGGAGGCTTTTCTCAGGTGTCTATGTTTTAAAAAAAAATTAGAAAAGAAAAATGGCATTACTTATATTACACTATAATTTACTTGTTGCCAATAAAATTTCCTCTAATATGTGCTATCATATGAATATTTTAATGCAAAAATAAAATTAAAAAAAATTAATAAAATTCTAAAAACATGGCCAAGGCTCCCCAGGTTCCCTTACTCATACCGGTGTAAATTTCTGTAGCAATATTTCACGGTTACTTTCTGTAGGTTTATAGTACCTGTATCCAATATGGACACCCTAAAGAAAATTAATATTTTTCACCCTCCTATACAGCTCGCGGGACTTAAAAAATTTGTGACCACTATCCCTGGGCTGTTGACTATCATTATTAACAATTAGTGACCTTGTAATTATTCTGGTTATACCTAAATAATAAAAATAATTTTTTTACACGTGTCCATATAAGGAACCACCTTTCCCTATTATGGACATGCATTTCCATAATAGGGACAAGTGGCTCCTTATGGAAATACTACTGACAGGAAGAGTTACTCTTTCAAGGGTTTAAGGGTTAGCTTACTCTAAAATTCGCGCAAAGTCACATCCCAAATCACGGTAACATTATCATTAACCTACGTATATTTAGATAGCTGTTGACATGTGTAATTTTAAAGCAAAAAATATTTAATAGTTTTTAAGAAAAAATTATTTGATACAAATGTTATGCTATCTATTTATGTTTTTAACAGTTTAATTGGATTTAATGAATAAAATTATAGATTACTTAACAACCAAAGTACCAACTTTCTAATCAACTTTAGATAGGATAGAATCTAGCATAACATTCCTCATACAGAATATAATTTTGAGAATTAAAATGCAAACTTCTTACGTTTATTAGCTAGTAAAGTTCGTGGTCTAAATAATAACTCTTGTTCAAGTTGTTCCGTAAGTTTATCCAATGATTCAATGCTGTCATTTTCAGTCTCTCCTCTTGTTGATCCACAACAGAGCACCAATGCCAGCACCAGCGCCCACTTCATCTTCTTCAAACTTCAGCACCACTTTACACAGACAAAATTTAAACTTCAAGAGATCTCCAGCTTTCAACAGATCGAAACACCACCGACAAATGGAGGTACTGATCGACGCCCCTCGATGTTTATCGATACCTTTTTTCCTCTTCGAACAGAACTGATGATAAAAAAAATAAAGGTACGGAATCTGTAGATTGCACCACACCTGTTGTATGTTAGAGAGATGAAGACCTTTGTGCAGCCTTATCGATTTCTTGAGCGATGAAACACAAAAATCGTGCAATCGCTTTTTTTTTTGTCTCCAACTCATATTAAGATGATAGTGGAGAGATGAACATTAGGAATTATATGAGTTTATGGCATGTATTAAAAGTTAGAAAATGGCGTAAAGCGAAAGGATAAGGGTCAATTCTTTTTTTTAATAAAAACAATTTGCTTAGTACCACGTAAAAACGAAGAGTTTGTGTATTGTTATTTTTTTAAATAGTGCTACTTTATGATCAAATAGGCCTGTTATAGACTCGGCTGATTCCGAAACTGAGAGCCATTTTTTGTGGCACCATTAAAACGGTGTAAACTTTTTGAGGACTGAATTTTCTGTTCCCCATACCTCAATAAATGAGAACCTTGTTTACCTAAAAAATAATGTTCCTCTGTTTTTCGAGATGGACATGGTTTGACTTTTCTGGTATTGCTTGATAACTCTTTTTCACTTTAACAAAAAATATTTCAGGTATTTATGGAATTCTGTATCAGCCATAATACATCGACCGGTCTTAATTTGATGATTTACATTACGTGTTGCAAAGTAAGGAAACCAGACAAATCAGACAAGTTACATTTCAACAAAATTTGATTTGTATAGCAAACTTACTTTACATTTTCGCGATCGCCAAAAGTAACCAAAACAACAACAATATTATAACTGTATCGAAAAAATGAAAAAATTACCAACAATCATCAAATTTGCACCAAATGAAAATCGGATCGTAATAACACATCTTAATAACATTTTAACTTTTGTAAAATTAGTTTATTTAAAAGCATCCATCAAGTAACTTGTACAGTTAGCTTGTACAGTTCTACGTTTTGCTAATACTCCAAAATAATCAAATAATATATAAGAGTAGGAATGGCCGTTTTCCCGGAAGAAATTAGTTTTTAAAGCACCAAAAAAACTAATCATTTCCAACCAATCGTTTTAAACTTTGACCAGTGTAGTAAATATCCTTATTTTTTTTCAAAAAGTTTTTCAAAATCCAAGGTTTACAAGGTTTTATTTAACATTTTAATTTTTTTTACAGTACTAAATAAAGGACGAAAATGACATAATTTTTTATAGTGA
>JAFNEN010003040.1:0-13029 GCA_019343175.1 Oedothorax gibbosus
AACCACTCGTTCCGGCTGACCACATTTTTAGGGTTCCGAATCCCCCCCGAAATAGTTTCCGATTTTCGGCACTCAAAACATTGACGAAAAAATTTTTCCGCCCGCGCTAAATGTTTGGGAAAGCTTATCGGGGGGGGGGGTTATTTGAAGTTGGCCGTGCTTTAGGCAAATGTCTGGGGAAAAAGGGGGAAAAATGTTGCATCTAATACTTTTAATAGAGTTTTGGGTGAAAAGCAAAGTAAACAAATGTCTAGACGCGAAAAAATAGCCTTGTTACATCAGGTGTACCTTTCACTAAAGCCATGCTGGTTTTTTGGGAAAATTTTTTTATTTTTTTTAAAAAATTAAAATTTAGCTTTAAAAAAATAAAATTATAAAGTCTTCTTTAACTAATAAAAAAAAACCTAATTAAAAGTTGTTTAAAGGCCTTGTCGATTTTTTTAAAAAAAAATTTTTTAATAAAAAAGTGAAATTTTTAAAAAAAATTTCCCCCGTGAAAAAAAAAAATTTTTTTTTTTTAAAATTAATTTGATTTTTTTTTTATTGTCCATTTGCCTGTTTTAAATGTTTTTTAAAGCATTATTATTTTTTAAAAAAAAAAATTTTTTAGTAATAAGAGTTCCCAAAAAAAACAAATTTATGGTTACTTTTAAATTTTTCTATACAGTAAAATTTTTTAAATTTTGTGTTTGAGCCCCCTTTTTTCTTAGAAGAATTTAAAAAATCACAAAAAATTTTTTTTTTTTGTGTATAATTTATGAGCAAGAAAACAAAAACTTAAAAAAATTTTTTATTAAATCATAAACATAAAATTTTTTTTACTGTGGTGCAAAAAAAAAGGGAAAAAACCCCGAGGCGGGAAAAACAAATGTAGGAGATCGGATTGCAATTACGAGTTTTTTATATTTTTATCATCATCTTTTTTTTTTTAGAAAAAAGGGTTTTTTTATTCTTTGGGAAAAAGTGCTATTGAATTTCATTTTAATGTTTCACACTTAGTGGAACAGTTCCCAGAAAAAAAAAGGTTTTTAATGGAAAACCCAAATTTAAAAAAAAGGGGGGGCTTTTTAAAAGTGCCAAAAACCCCCAACTACAAAAGATCCAAGAATGAAAACAGAATAATTATGTCATGTGAAAAAAATTTTAAATTAAAAAATTTAAAAATACAGTTGTATGTTTTTTTCTTTTTGCATAAAAAAAATAATTTTTTACAAAGGCAATAGTTCTTTTTTTTGGAGTTTTTATGCTTCGTCGAAAAAAAATAATGAAAGTACAAAATATTACATATGTGTAACATCAGTAACCCCCCTATTTAGAAAAAAAAAAAAATTTTTCTGAATTTGGGATAAATTTTTAAAAATTTTTTGTAAAAATTTTTGGGGAAAAAAAATTTTAAAATTTTTATTTTTTTTATGAATTTTTTTTCTAGTGTTTAAACATTAAACCCCCTAAAATTTAGAAAGTTTTTTTAAAATTTTAAAGAAAAAAAAAATTTTGGGGGGAAAAAAAAATAAATAAATTTTAAAATCCCTTCTCCCTAACCTTTTACCATCATTTCTTTTCGTAATTTTTTCTTTTTTCCTTTTTTAAACCCCTTTTGGGGTTTTTTGAAATTTTTTTGCTTAAAAAAAAGGGGTTGTGGTAGAACACATCCACCTTTTCCCGAGGCCCCCCCCCAAAAAATTTTTTAAAAAAAAAAATATTAGTGCAATAATTAAATAAAAGGTAAGGGGGCTAAAAAAAAATTTTTTTTCAAAATGGAGGCTAAAAAAAAAGGGGGTTTAAAAATTTTTAAAAATCTTTTTTGGGGGGGGTTTTAAAAATTTTTAAAATCAACTTAAATGAGTAAAAAAAAAAGTGCTAAAAAATTTAAAAAGGGGAAAATTTGGGGGAGCATAGTGGGGGCCTTATGGGGCAAATGTATTTTATCTAGGACCTTTTTTGGGGGAAAAAAAAAAAATTTTACAAAAAAAATTTTTTTTTTTAAAATTTTTAATCTGCTTTTTTGGGGATGAAAAACGGGAAAAATCTCAATGGAATATTTTATTTTTACGATCCCCTTTTTTTTCCCCGTTTTTTAAATAGAAGCATAAAATTTTTCGATATAACTAAGCCCTAAAAAATTTTTTTGGGAAACCCCATTTACAAATTTTACAATTTTTTAAAATTTTTAAAATCGCCTGCATTTTTTTAAAATTTTAAGACTTTTAAAATTTTTTCGAGTTCAAGCTGATTTTTAAAAATTTTGAAAATCACGAGGGGAAAAATTTTTGGGATTAACTGTTCTGAAAAACCCAAAACCCGAAAATTTTTCCCAAAACTTTTTTTTTTTTGTCCCAAATTGAAGGAATGGGGTCGCTTTTTTTCAAAAAGGCGCCCCGAAAATTTTTTAAAACCCTTTTTAAAAAAGTATAAAAAACCTAATGTGAATTTGTTTTTGTTGCCCAAAATAAAAAATGTTTTTTCCCTTTTAAAAAAAAAAAAAAAAAAGGGTTTTTTAAAAAAAAAAAAAAATTAGGCAAAATTTTTCTTGAATTCCCTTTAAAATTTTTTAAAAAATTTAAAAAAACTTTTTTGGGCTTTTTTTTGTTTGTTTTTTTTTTTTTTTCCCCCCATAAAAAAACAAAAATTAAAAAAAAAAAAGACATTTTCACTTTTTTTAAAAATTGGGGAAAAATTTTTTACGGGGGGGGTTTTTCCCCTTTTTACTACTAGGGGACAGAATAAACTCAAAGCCCCCCATTTTAGAAATTTTCCCCAAAAAAATAAAAAAAGAAAAAGTATTTTTTAAAAAAAAAAAAGATTTTTTTTTAAAAAAAAAACTTTTATAAAAAAAATTTTTTGCTATTGTATTTTTGGGTTTAAAAAATATTTTTTCTAAAAAAGGTAGTGTATTTTTCGGGGAAAAATTTAAACAAACTTTTTAAAAAAATTTAAATTTTTAAAATGTTTTTTTTAAATTTTAAAATTTTTTTAAACAACGAACAACTATCAAAAAATTTTGAACCCCCACAAATTTTAATTTTAAAAACCCCAAAGAAAATGCAAGCTTTTTTTGGAAAAATTAAATTTTTTTTGCCCCTTTTTAAATCTTTTTACTCCCCCCAATATTTTTTTAAAAAATCTTGAACTTGTTAAAAGAAAAGCTTATTTTAAAATTTTTGTATTCACAGTTTTTTTTGCAAGCTAATTAGGGTACACAAAAGTTTTTTCAAATTATTTTTTAAAATTTTTTTAAAAAAAATAGTTTTAAAAAATTTTCATGTATCTTTTCTATATGTACATAAAAAAAGTGAGTTTTTTTTTTTTAAAAATCTTTTACATAACTTTCAAATTCCAATTTTTAAAAATTTTTTTTTTTTAAATTAAAGTTATAAAGGGGGTTTTTTAAAAAAAATTCCCCCGATGTGCCAAGGTTCAAAACCCCCCTAAAAAAAAAAGATTCTTTTACCCAAAAAAAAATACTTTACCGCACGTAATCGCGGGGGCTCTCTCGCGATCCAAAAATCCCAAAAATTTCCCCCGGTCCAATTGGGCCCGAAAATCATCGGGTCCGACTGTCGCGAAACTCATGCGATCCGACTGTCCCGGGGAAAAACCCCGATCCAAAATGTCCCCCCTACTCCCCCCATCCAAATGTCCCCCCACTCCGGCGATCCTACTTTTCCCGATACTCCGGGAATCCACTGTCCCGATACCCCCGGGATCCTCTGCCCCGATACTCCCGGATCCAACTGTCCCGAACTCCGGGATCCTACTGCCCCATACTCCGGGTCCCTACTGTCCCCAACTCCGGGGGACCCTACTTCCCAAAACCCCCCGATCCAATATCCCGAAACTCCCCGTTCCAACTATAAACGAAACTCCCGCGATCCACAGTCCCCGAAAATTTGGGTTAGGCTTTCTATATTCTGCCGATCTATATCGCGAAACTCCCGGCGATTTTACAACGAAGGATTTTGACTATTTCAACGATTTAGGGGGGTAATACCAAAATAAAGGAATCAAAAAATGCGGGCGGGAAAAAATTGAAATAGTCCCCATCCCTAAAAAATATTTGGGACAAAATGCTGAAAAGAGTCGCTTTTGGCTTGATTTTGTCTAAAAAAAATCGTTATAGTCGCCGGGGGTCGAAAAAAATAGAAAATAGTCTCCTTTTAGTCCCCCAAACTGGAAAACCCTGTAAACGTACTGCGAAATGCAGTACATCTGATACAATAAACAAAACCCATGCTTACACATTTAAGTTATCCGATGAGGTTAAAAAAACGATCTAAAAACAATACAAATAATGAAAAAACAAAAAGGACTTACCTAGTTTTTCTTCTTTTCATCTTTAGTTGATTAAGAAGGTTAAGATTAAGTTTTAAGATTTATTAAAAAAACATTTTAAACACTTAAAAAGTAAACAAACACTATCATAGACAAGAATACATTACGGCGGGGTTACAGCTAAGGAATAGGATTAAGTTTTTATCAAAAATATTTTGAATTAAAAAATACGGATTTATGGCTAAAACTTTCCTTTCTTTTGCTTAAAATTTTTGAGAGTGTTTTCAGTTAAATTTTGCAATACAATTATTTGTATACATAAGAAACAGTCAAGAAATACTTTTTTGCAAGGGTTTTGGTTTGTTTGAGAGCTCTATGCTCTATTTATTACACACCAAAAAGGGTTTAAAATTAAAATAAAAAATAAAAAACTACAAAAAGCGGTGTTAAAAAAAAAAATGTAACCTCTTTTCCCATTTATTGAAGAACAAGTTCTAGACGAAAGATTATTTTTATTTTTACTTTAAGTTAAAAGCTATCTATCTGCTATCAAGGTAATAGTGTTTTCAGAGGTTTTTAAAGATTAAATATTTATCTGCTTTTCCAACTAGGACTGCTTTTTGAAAGTTATCCTTATAAAGAAAATACAATGTTAGGTTTTGCGTTAAAAGTAATAACCCTTTTCCGATTTTTATTAAAACACTTTTAGGGCAAAAAAAAGTTTTTTTTCGGCTTCAAACTAACGGTTCTATAACTCTGAATAAATTAATAAAAATTTCTTTCTCTACAAATGTTTTTACACTTATTTTAAGTTTTTTTATTGCCATGTCGTAACGGGCTATAAAAACAATCAGAAATAAAATTGAATTTGTTATTGAAACTAGAACCAAAACCTAAATATTTTTTGGATAAAACATAATTATAACGATTTTCTTCCTTAAAATTTTTTTTAAGAACATTTTCAATGAAATTCAATGAAAAATCATCCGATACCAGGACAGGTTTCATGGCAATGTTTGGACCAAATTCATTTTTTATTCATAAAACCTGATCGAAATTTGGCCGAATAGCTTGATTTTTGATGACAAAAACAATTATAGAAAAACAATTTTTTTAAATTGTTAACAATATTTTACACACACACACACAATAACTCTTATACTTGAATATTCGTTATACGGCGAGTCCCATTATATTAGGCGCGTTCACATGTGCTGGGAAATTGGCGGCATTTACCGGCAATCTCGTGAAAAAACTTTATAACCCCTTCACATTATTAGCCGGCATTCCGGAAAGACGTATGGGTCGTTTACATCTTGTTTGCTTTTTTGATTTGGTGCTCGAGCTGCGAGATCTTGTCCTGTGTTCTTTTTAACGTTTTTTTGTTAGCGATGTCGTTGCAAGAATTACTAAAAACAATTCTTTTGTTAAAAATTCGTGGACAGAATCTACGATTTTATGATGAGGAAAGAGGAGGTTGTCGCGAATACAAACTGGATTCATTTGATTTCCAAAGTAATAAACTCCACTTTACAATTGGCCTTCCCAGAAAGATATTTTGGTCATACGAACTAATAAAAACGACTTCGCCGGGTCCACTTGCCGCCTTTTTTTTCTTTTGTTGTGAGTGACACCAAGCCGAAATGCATATGGGGGGGGGGGGGGGGATTGAAATCGTTACACCCAGGCAGTGGGTACATTTTCGCTACCGCAATTTTCCCTACAGAGGGATTTTCTTTCCCGATGCCGGCTAATAGCCGGCATTTGCTCGCTGAGAACGGGCCATTGTAACTTCATAGCCCAATACACACGCTGTTAAATTAAACCTAACTTGACATGCAATTTCCCTTTGCCAAAATAAAACAAAAAATTCCGTTGTGCGATACTTGTTGCGTGATTCTTTTTTATTAACTATAAGTAATTTTTTTTTTTTTTTAAAATGAATTGTTTGTTTTATAAATTTTTTGTTCAATTTTTAGATTGTTAAGTAATTTTTAATTACACAAAAAAATGTAAAAATTTGCAATTTGCTCACAATAAATAAACCATTAATAGATCCTACTGGTAAAAAGTTTTATGGAATTAGTACGCGGCCTTTATACCAATTGAGATCAAGTCTATGGTAAAAGTTTATGGATATCAGTACAGCCATTAATGTAATTGAGACAGTAGCCTACTGATAATTTTGTATTGATTCGGAGAGCTTTATTGACATCAATAGGAATATTGTCAGTGGTTACTGATAATAATAGTTTACTGATAAAATAGGGACATCCAAGAAATCATACATGTCAATAGAGCGTACTAATGTCAATAAATTTTTGTATTGATCTCTATGGATTATTTTTAGTAGGGCGGGTTCATACGCCTGTATCCCTTTTAGGAATAAACTCTAATCAAGACTCTCCAATTCACCAAGATTTCCTATTTTGTTTAAGTAATCATAAATAATGCATTTTCATTCTTCTTTTATTCCTGGAACAATAAAGATAACTAAACATTGCTAATTTGCTAAACTCTGAAAAGTGAAAAAATACCAAGACAACGAAAAAAAAAACCTTAGCGCGTTATTCGCCCCCATATCACCGAAAGAAAAATGCCGGGTACTGTAAATTGCACAACAACTTTTTTAAATAAAATAATATATTAAATATTAGAAATGAAATAGTATTATACACATTATGAAATGATAAAATTTAAAAGCGTTTTTTTACAATACTGCGTACATAATCATTTTTACAATTACCTTATTTAAATACATTGTTCTCATTAAATTTTAAAAGTTTTTTTTTATAAATATTTTTTTAATGAAGAATTTTTTCTTCGAAGGAAGGGTTAATTACGTTTTGAGATACATCTAGCATTGCATTCATTATTGTATTGACAAATTGTTAGATAAAATTTGTATATATAAAAATTAAGTCTTGGGTCTATTAATACCTGCCAAAAAGTTACAAACCGTAAATCGGCTCGGGGGGGGTATATTTTAAGGTTTGAAAAAAATCATGCCCTGAACATACATATTCTCCTAGACAGAATACATAAAAAAAAATACCCATCTAAAAAATTAAATAAAAAATGTATTTTATTTTTTAATTTCCTTCCAATATTTTCGTTGATTTAAGAATCCATTTTTATAAACTGTTATCAATAAAGTAATTACAAACCATTTAAAACTTCAAAAAAGTCAACAAATTCGAAAATTATTACGAAAATCATTACATTTCACGAAGACAAAAACAGTAAAATTTAATTAACCAGCAACGAAAAATTAAGCTAAAATTCATTTTTTTTTAATAATTAAAATCAATTAATTTTAAATTAATACTGAAAAATTAATATTTAGGAATGCAGTATATCCCTAAAAATAGTCAAAATATTTTTTGTGAATGACCTGTTGTTTAGCTTTCATTCGTAAAAAACGCTTTGATTTAAAGACCCTGGGGGCTGGGCTGGATTTCAAAATAAAGAAACCTTGGTGCCGTCAAATTCTAAGGAGGGATTTTTTGAGATAATATTCACCGCACTTGTCAACAATGGAGTAGTACAAATAAAGTATATTTATTTCCGAGCGATACTTGACATTTAGAAATCATCATCGTCGGGCAATTGGAAGTTTTCTTAGACTTATCTTTTAGGTTTTCAAATAATATTTTTTAATGTCACCAAAATTTAAATTTTTATTTATGTTTATGTATAGTGTTTGAAAATTGTTACATAGTTTCCTTGTTTTTAGCGAAATAAGCAGCACTAAATTAATAGTTACATATGTACTATGTCAATCTTTTTTTTCTTTAAGCTGATTTATCACTTTACTTTACTTTAATTGGAATAATTCATTTAATTTGTAATTTATTCTGTCGAATTTTTGTATTATTTTAATTACATTGTATTGTAATTTTTTGTTTAGAAGACGTTCAAAAAAACCTATATTAGCATTTCCTAAACAAAGAATTAAAAAGTTTTTTTTTCAATAGTTAAATATTTTTTCCGGAAATTGTTTTATTTATTGTTTTGAATTCTTTTTTTTTGTATCTTTAAAATGAAATAAAGAAGTCGGGTTTTTTTTTTCAGAATAGTTGAATTTGATGAAGTGGGTTAGAAGTTGTAATTTGATATACTTGTTCATTGGATTTTTCTCGTACGTTTTTTATTCTTTAAGAGAATATTTTGGAATTTTGTTAGAGGAATGATTGACATTTACTACATGAACTATTAAAACTGTAATTGAATATAATATAAAATTTTTTCATGTATGTCAATATTTGTGCGGTTTTTTAAAGTAATAAATACAGTCAAGTCCAGTTAAGAATAACTAGATTAACAATTTTTTTGCATACAATTAAAGGACAGAATAGGCATTAAAATTTGCAGTTTTTTAAATAATTGAAGTACTTCAAATTCGAATTCTTTTCTGAAATTTTCAATGTATTCTAATTTTGATGCTCTGAATTTTTTGACGTATCACACTTGTCCGTAGCATTTGAAGCTATGAAAGTGGGTGACGTACAGAAAGACAGACAGACGGACTGAAAAATTATAATACCTTCCACTTTTTACGTTAGAAGCTTAGTGTAGAATCTAAAAACATGAAAAACTGAAAAACTAGCCAATATAGTCTACCCTACTTCTTTATTTTTGCGTATTTTTTATGTTTCATATAGTATACATGCTTGGTTTCCGTAAAGTTTAAAATTTTAGTTACTCTCCAATTTTCAATTTCATAATGTATGTAGTATAGATTATAATTTATTATTATTATAAATAATAATTTATTATTATTGCTATTATTATTATTATTATTTTTATTATTATTAAACTATTTGTAAACTAATATGATTGTTTTTTTTTGCATCATTCACTAGATAAATTTCGATCTTTTCCTGTCTGGTAGCAGTAAATAGTCGCCTATATCTTTTCCCAACTGTAGTTTGAATATTACAGATTACGATTTACAGTTTACGGTTATATTTAACATTAAAAAAAAATGTTTTTTACGTTTAAAAAAATATTTTATTTACTCATTTTTATAAAATAATTTGGAAAAAAAAATCAAAAGATATTAATATGTCTTCTTATTTTAACCCATAACCTAATTCTCTCTTTCAAAAAAATCTCATCAATTACTACTTTATTATAATCTTTATTAATTTATTTTTTGAATATTTTTTTATGTTTCATATAGTTTTTCATGCTTGGTTTCCATAAAGTTTAAAATTTAAGTTACCCTTCAATTTTAAATTTCTTATTAATGTGTATTACCCAAAAATAAACAAT
The DNA here is from genome assembly GCA_019343175.1 of Oedothorax gibbosus. Taxonomy (NCBI): domain Eukaryota; kingdom Metazoa; phylum Arthropoda; class Arachnida; order Araneae; family Linyphiidae; genus Oedothorax; species Oedothorax gibbosus. The sequence continues at coordinate 9,550 of JAFNEN010003040.1, forward strand.
TATCCTACTTTGACGGACTATCGTTCGTTTTTAGGTCTAAATTAAAAATTAAACGAAAAGTTTTTACTTACTATAGAACTCGAATCAAAATAAATTTAAAAAAATAAGGTTGAAAAAACAAAAAAAATACTCTTTCATTCTGTTTGGATTTCCTAACATAATTTTTTTTTAAAACAAAATTTAATGGAACAGTGCGATTTTTATAATTCATTTTATCTAGGATAGGGTTTTCTTTAACTTGTTATGCAGTTTCTGCAACAAAAGAGCAACCCCGTGAAAACGACCTGATAAAAAAGACGGTATAAACTCTGCCATCTTGGAAAGGTAAACCATCTAGTTTTTTAAAAAACCCTGGTATATTTTTACTTTGACACACTTTTGATGACAAAACGGTTTACGTTGAGGCAGCTAGCATTTTGTGAACCTGGAAGCCCATGTTTCATCCGAGTTTTCAGTAAAAGTAGAAAGAATTCATATTCCTAAAAGTCCAGGTAGAGGGACCCCCAAACTCCTTCTAAAAAGCAAATTTTTAATAAAAAAAAAAATCGAAAATGTTTACAGTTATTAAAGCTTTAATTTTCGAATGATAAGGAATATGGTTTTTGTTTTATGAAAAAAATAAGTATTTTATTTAGATTATTTTGGCTATCATTGGTTATTTGATTGGTAAAGAACTGTCACTGATATTATTTATATATTTTAGATGTTAATTAATTATTGATTACCTCAGTTTGCAAAAAAAGTATAATTTAAATAATGTAAACTGTTAAGTTTGCAGAGTGAATAGTGGACTTTGCAGAAGACATAGAAAGAAGAACATTTTTAAACGAAGAGACAAAAGTATCCAAACTACAAGTCGATGGAAAAAACTTTAGAATTACCAATTTGATCAATCTTTACAAAATCAACGGCGGCTCGTGCTCGCCTGAACGACATCGGCGCTAAAAAATGAATGGCGTGCATTGCAATTTAAAAATTTTCCATATTTTAACACTCCCCCACAATGTCAAGTCATTTTTCACAAAATTTGTTTCACGTCCCAACACCAATATTTCCAAACAAATTGAGATGTTTTGAAGGACTTAAGGGCTTGTTAAAAAGTCTGCCCCATTCTTCAGTTGGTACATGGCAAATTTCAATTTGCTCATTTTTCAAAGCATCTCTCACAAAAGGTGTCTGATGTTCAATGGTTTAGTACGCTTGAAATACAGGATTTTCGGCAAGTTTTATTGCCCCCCATTTCAACAAATAACGCACTTTTCCTAAGCTGTAAGAAACAAAGTTCACCTAACAACTTATTCAAATATATAGCTTCTTTAGTCCCCTCAAAAAGTGCATGTATTCACTTTCGGGAGAAGGAGTGCTACGTCGCTTGCTTACGACTTTATAGGAAATAACTTCCATCAAAAATAAAGCAATATCCTGTGTAGGACCTGCGGCTCTCTTGCAGTTCCCCCCAATCAGAATCGTATACCCATACAATGATTTTTAATCTGTAGTATTCTATATATCAGCCAAATTAATTTTTTAATTAGTACCTCAAACGCGTTTGGCTGCAGTCCAAGCGATTTTCATAACAGGGACAAAAACTGATGAGGCAGCTTCGTGTTTGCTATGTCTGGGTGTGTAAGTAGCAAGAAACATTAGTCCGCCTACAATTCGCGATAGGGAAATTGCTCGTCGCAAGTTTGGCCCTTCTTTAATTTCACTGTGATATCCCTTGGAGAGTTTGGGGGTTTTTAGCATTGGAATCTCAAAAAACGCTTTAACAATTCGTTGATATAAGGATTGGCTCATGGCACAACCCAATTCCTGCCGAAAATTTATGCCCAAAACAGTATTCAGTGATTCCGAATACTTAAACCTCAAGTTCCATTTTAAAAAGACTTTTAAAACTTGTCAACATTTTAGAATTTTTGACATGAATAAAATATCATCCACGTATACGAAAATCATTGTTAGCCCTTTATCGTCTTTTTAATAATAAACCCATGGTCACAGTCGATTGTTTAAGTCCAAATTTCTTTAATATCCGTCCAATTTTGTATTTCCAGCATCTCCGGCTTGTTTTAAGCCATAAAGGTTTCTTAAGAAGAAGAACTTTATCTCCCTCATCCTTCTCACGAGCATTTCCGTGTTTTAAGAACGCTCACTATCTGACTTTTTCATTCTTTGCAATATGTTCTAGAATTTGGAAAAATAATCCGGGCAATCCTAAAAAACTTCCTCGCAAATTTCCGTTTAAAAACGCGGTAGTTACATAAAAACTGTGAATTTTTATTTTTAAATCAGCTTTTGGCGATTTCGCAGACTCAATCCATTTTCCAACTTTCTTTTCGAGTTCTTATCGCTGAAACCAATTTGGTTTTTTATCCTCTCCATTTAATATTTTCCAGAATTATCTTGATCAATAGAGCTTTCATCTGAATCTTCCAAGTTTCATATTTGTCTCCGTCCAAAAGTTGAATTCTCATTCCATATGACGCCATTTTTTTTTTTTCTTTTCCGGCCGTCAGTTTCCAAATTTTCTTAATGTCTTTCTGCGATGGAAGCGTGCTGGGGGCCCATAACCTGTTAAGTTTGCAGAAGGAATATGGACTTTTTCAGAAGACATAGAAAAAAAAAGAACATTATTAAACGATAGAGAAAAAAGATATCCAAACTACAAGTCGATGGAAAAACTTTAGAATGACCAAATTTGATAATCTTTACAAATCATACGATGCGGCTGTCTCACATGAGACGAATCGCCGCTAAAAATGAAATGGGTGACATTGCAATAAAAATTTTCCATATTTTAACAAAAAACCACAGTTTGTTTGGCTACTTTAAGGATTCTGAGGAGATTATTTCTGTAAAAAAAAAACTGGGCTGGAAACAGCATCGTATATTTCAGGACAACGTATTTGCAATTTCGACTATTTTTTTTTTTTAAGTAAGAATAAGTTCAGAAAAAAGCTACGTTTGGTCGCTGGAAACTGCCGTGTTGTTTCGTGCATTCAGAAAAAATGAATAATACTTTGGGGATTGTTTTGTGCACATGAGGATAGAGGGTAGTGATAGGAGCTTCGTTCTCTTAGCAAATTAAGATTTTCAAAACGAGTAACTCCGATCTGTATTTGTTGCGGCAACTCTGTAAACCAATTCACGCATTTTGGCTTTATTTTTCCCCAGTTTGTGCACACGCCGTGACCTGCCACGTCTTGGTCGTGTTCTTTTTTCAATCGGAATTCAAAATGGGTTGTGCTGAGGCAATTGTGCTTGAAAATCACAGCACACTTTTAGTAGTTACCTTTAGTGAATACAGCGTCCGTTCTGGTAAACGTGACTGATTTTTTCTACAGGGTAGGAATTCGAGAGACTGGCTTCTGTGCCGTCGATATAGATTCGTTTACGGGTAATGTAGCAGTTGTAGGTCTTTTTTTTTCTTAACGTATTCTGTCTAGTAAAACAAACGCTTTTTTTAGGGAAAATTAGTCA
>JAFNEN010003041.1:0-11515 GCA_019343175.1 Oedothorax gibbosus
CTTTTCCCCCAAATTTTAAAAAGGGGCCTCGCAAAAAAATTTTCCCAAACTCCCCTTTTCAAATAGTTTTAAAAAATACTAACAAAAAAAATTTTAAAAAAAACAACCCCCTTTTAAACCCCTGGATTCTTTTTTTACGGGGATTTTTTTTTAAAAATTTTAAAAAATAAAATTTAAAAAAAAAAAATTATTTCTTTTTAAAATTTTTAAATTTTTAAAAAAATTAAATTTTAAAATTTTTTACATCTGTTAAAAAAGATTTATTTTTTTAAATTTTAACCTAAAAGACAAAATTTTGGAAAATTTAAAATTAAAGGAAAAAAATTTAAAAAAAATCGGCGAATAAAAATTTTTTTTAAAATCAATGTTAAATAAATCTAAAAAATTTTAAAAATTTCCCCAAAAAACCCCGGAAGTCGGGAAAAACCCCTTTTTAAATTTCAAAAAACCCCAAATTTGGGGGATCCAAAAAGAAATCGGAAAATTTTCGAATCCCCCAAAAACCCCCTAAAAACAAAAAATTTGAAAAAGGGGGTCTAGGGGGAAACCCTTTTTTTAAAAACACAAAAAAATCTCAAAACCCCAAAAAATTTCATCTAAAAAAAATTTTTTAATTTTAAAAACCCCTTTTAAAAAAAAAAATTCCGAAATTATAAAACGTAAAAAATTTAAAAATTTTAGTAAAAAAGGGGGAAATTTTGGGGGGCTTTGGGAAATTTTTGGGTAATACAGTACAGAATCGCTAACTAGACCCCCAAATTTTGGAAAACTTTTAAATTTGGGGAGGCCCGATTTAAAAAAAAAAAAACCCCCCCCCCCCTTTTTAAAAACAAAAACCCCAGAAAAAATGCCAAGGTAAAAAAAAAGCTTTAAAAAAGGGCTAAAACGTAAAAAAAAAAAAAATAAAAATTTTGTTTTTTTGGGGTTTAACAAAAGGTCACAACCCCAAAAAAACACTTGATCAAAAAAACATATTCGGGTTGGCCCGGGTTTGGGGCCCTAAACCCGGGGAGCTAAAAAAGTAACGAGCGCTTTTCCGATTACGCAGGGGAAAAAAAATTATAAATCACTATGATCCCAAAGCGACCTCATCGGTGGATTTCGAAAAAAAAAATTACTGGGCAGCAAAAAAGGGGAAAACCAGGAAGCATTATTAGATTGTACTGGATGGTAACTAATATTCGAAGACACTTAGTGTAAAAATAAAGGGGATACCGGGGTTTTTGGTTTAAAATGATTTTTAAATGAAGACCGGTTTAATACTTAAAATTTTTAAAAACCCCGGGCTAGTGGAAACCAACGGGTTAAACAAAAAAAAAAATGGATCGGCCAAAACCCCAAATAAAACCGGGTTTTATTACAATACCTCACATCCCTGAGATCAGAAAAAGGGAAAAAAAGGGGGGACTCATAAAGTGACGTCAAGAAAGGGAAATTCGGTGGCTGGAAAAAGGGAAAGGGGGAATGGATGGAAACGGGGGGTTTGGGGAACCCCAATACGGGATTTTGGGGGCAGGGTTTGGGGCAATTTTTAACAAAAAAACGGGTTTTTTTTGCAAGGGTGCGCAGGTTTGCGTATTGGAGCAGATATGCGCAATTGCCCCCAGCACTTGAAAAACCCCCCAATTTTTAAATTAAAAAAATTTTTAATTGAAATAATTGGAATTATAGTAAAAATTTAATTTTTTAAATTTAAATAAAAGGGGGAAATTTTATGTAAAAATAATTTCAATAAAAATAATTTTCCCAAAAAAAACAATTTTCAAATTTAAAAAATTTTTAATTAAAAATTTAAATTTAATTTAAAAGTATTATTTAAAAAAAAAAGGGGAACCCCGGGGACCAAATGAAAGCTTTTTTCTCTTTGCCTTCAGCAATTTCTTTAAAAAACAAAAAAATTCTATTTCAGTACATTTTTGAGGGATGAGCGATTTTCCCCAAAACCAAAATTTTTTTAAGAAAATACAGGTTGGGAATCGTTTTTACCAAATTTTAACACCCGGGGCCCCTTTTTGTTAAAACTTTAAAGTGGTTTCAGAGGGCAGTTTTTACAGAACCCAACCAAAGGTTTAAAAACCACTCTATTTTAATCAGCACCCCACAAAACACGTAAAAAAAAAAAAATCTCTTAACGGGACTTGATTTTCGACCACATCACAATACTTTCATTGCCTTTGTGTTCATAGAAGGCAATTGAAAGCAAAAAAGGAAAAAAGTAGGCAAAAAAAATTTATTTGGGCACTTTAATCGCACGGGCGGTAAAATTTTGGCTACAGTAAAAACCCTTTATTTATACTTTTTTTTGTTTATTTTCTCAGTCTTTTTGGTTTGTTTCTCGAGATCATATCTTGTTTCGTGCAAATCATACAACGGTTGTTTAATATCATTTGAAAAAGTGACTATGTTGTGATATTTAAATTTTGGGGTACAAAATCAAAAGGAATACTTTTTAATAGAAAAATTCCAAAAACCCATCCACATTTTTTAAATGAAATGAAAACACGTTAGGAAAAGTTCCTTTTCCAAAATGGCTAATTTTCAAGGAGTTTTAGATATAAAGCTCTTATTTATAAGACATTGTGCCAAGATAATGAAACCTTTTTTTACATAAAGGATTTGAATAGCACCAACGGTGGTATGTAATAAACGCAAAAATTAAGGATTCAACAAAAGTTATAGTTGGAGATGAACTTATGTGGGAGGTTTCGGACCTGGATCCTTCGTTTGTACACTTGGTACAGAAAGAAACTAAAGATGGGACTTCACGAAAAGCCAGCTTGTTGCGAACAATTTCACAAAAGACCCAGAATACAGAAAAAAAAAACGAACCCCGAAATTGACTCGATTTAAAAAGAAGAATTTTAGTGTTTGTGTAAAATAAGAGACATTATTAAATTAAACATTAAATGGTTAGAAACACGAAGACGGCCTTTACACCACCAAACGAAGTATATTTAGGGGCAAAAAAATTTGCCACTGAACACAAAACTTCACAAATATAAAAGTTAAATGTATAGTTTGATCAAGCTCGAAATATGGAGTTATTATATTTGAAAATGGAAAAAACAATTTGATACTAAGGGGACGTAAACAAAATTTTATTGTTATAAAAAACTATCACAAATAATATAATATGGATCAGAAGAATAAAAAGTGAAAGCCCCTATTGATGAAATATCTTATCCTGTAAAAGAAGGAAATGTGATTATATTGCATGTAAAGAATAAATATGACGCAAGAATATATCCCGGGTTTTGGCTATATAAGTAACAAAAAATTTGGGGAAAAAAAACCCTTTCCCAAGATATATTAAAAGTTAAAATCAACTCAATAGATTAAAAAATACTAATTACTGGAAATTTCAAGTTCTGATAAAAAAAATAAAGGAAAAATTACTCCAATTTTGAATAAAATAATGAAAGCTAAGGGGATTTGTTCAATAAAAAACAAAATACAATTAGTTGAAAACTTGAAATGTCTGAAAGAATCCAAAACTAGTGAAGTATTCTTAAACCTGAAATAAAAAAAAATTTCATATAAATTACAAAAAGTTTCTCCTGACAAAAAAATTTAACAAAAATCAAAAAAAAGTAATTGAAGCAATTACAAATGATTAAAACATAACGTGAACCCAAAAATTTTGCTATACAAGGCCCTCCGGAAAAAAAACCACCTTAAAGGGCCCCAAAAGTTTTTTAAGACATTCATCCAAAAACCCCGAAAAAGCCCAAGCAATGGCGTTAGAGTGGGAATGCCTCGACCTTGAAGTTTTTGAGAGTTGGAATCCAAAAAAAATTAAACCCGAATTTTTACAATACTTTTGGGGGAAAAAGCAAAAAAGACTGAAGAATACGAGATTAAAATAAGTATAAAAAAACGAGACATTACAAAATGATAGATAGGGGATAAACAAAAAACCATAAAAAATGAAGAAAAAAAAAAAATTTTTGCAAAACAAAAAAGGAAAAAAAACAGACTAACTTAAAAGTGATTTACGGAAAAGAAAAATATAAGAAACGTTTTAAAAAAGAGATGATATATTAGGTCCACTTTAGGAAGCTGTTGTACAGTTTTGTAAAAAAACAGATATGGCCCCAACTCTCGTAATCCTTCACCTGGCTACTAGACAAGCTTCACAGGTACGGAGATAGGGGCTGTGAGATCGTGAGACACCTTTAATTTTTTTTTTCGCACGAGCAAAAAAATATTTTAATCACGTGACTTAACGGTCCCCATGGAGTTTTGAGTTTCTTTTTTCGAAAAAGTGACTTTCCCATGAAAATTGTGTTTTGAAAAAGCTGCTTTTTATCATTGTAAAGATTTTAATGCTTGGTAACCCCGGGGTTTTAAAGTTTAAAATAGGGGAAAAATCCCTGTATAAGTAGCAAGAAATAAAAGTTGTTTTTTTTAAACTAAGTGGACAATTCCCAGAAGAAACTTAAATTTGGCGTCCGCGCGGATCTGTAACGAAATAAAAATGTTTCAAGAGTTAAAAGCTTTAAAAAAAAAAAATTTAGTTACTTGTTCAAAGATTATCGGGCCCTTACCAACTAAAAATATATTTTTGCACTGAAAGAAGAAATTTTGAACAGTGAAGAATCCCAAAGCAGATGGATTGTTTTCCGTTTTTCGAAACAGCGTTGTGAAAGACGCAAAGAGACGAAGAAAAAAAAACGTAAAGACGAGAGAAAAAAGTCAAGACGAAGAAAAAAAAAAATCAAGACGAAGAGAAAAAGCGCCAAGACGAAGAGAAAAAGCGCCAAGCGAAGAAGAGAAAAAGCGCCAAGCAAAGAAGAAAAAAAGGGCCCCAAGACGAAGAACGTAAAAGGGCAGCAAAATTTTAGAACTGGCCAGGAAAATGCCCAAGAGCGTTGGATGCCCAGATGAAACTAAGATTTAAAGGTAACGAAAAAAAGAAATTCAATTTCCCAAAAATTTAAAATTTTACGACAATTTTCAGGAGTTTTAAAAGGATGGCTGCCTTTTTGGAGTCAATTCGAGCATGTAATAATGATTTAGATATTGCGCCAGAAAAAAATTTTCAATTTTTGAACAATGTACTGTTAGCAAATCCCCGTGTCGGGAAGGGGTTTAAAATTTTCCCCCGCCAACCGGCGCCAACTAAAAAAACCATCGAATTTTTAAAAATCTCGTAGGGTCGAAATGATTTATTAATTGAATTTTATGTTGGGGAACTGTTAAAATTTGTCATTAAAAAATGCTGCGCGAAGCTCTGCATAAATCTATGCACACTTTACGATAATTTTGGGCGCAGATTCGTGCACTAGAGACCTTGGCGTAACAAGGATAAAAAGCGCTGCTCTTCCCCACCTTTTAGTTGAGTCTGTTTACCGAAAAATTTATTTAGAGCATGGCAAAGAAAAAAGGAGCCCAGTTTTAAACCCCAAAATGGGACCAAAGAAAGGTTTAAATGGTTTGCAAAAATTTTTCAAAAATCAAGTGGAATCCGGGGAAAGGATTTGTTTGGCGATGCAAGGTTTGGTTTAAACCCAAAAAGAAAGACAATAATTTTTTAAAGGAAAAAAATTGGGGCGGGGGGAAAAAGAATAACACCCCAACAGCTTCGGTTTTTTTCAAAACCTTAAATTTTTCAGGAAACGAAAAAAGATGTGTGTTTTGTGATAAAGCCACTCGAGTGCAGACTTTTTTTCCGCGCAAAAAAAAGTTTATTGAAAAAAAAAGAATTCAAAGGGGAAAAGGGAATTGTTTTTTCCTCCCGGGCCCCTGGTCACCCTGTACGAAGATGTCGTTCTTTTTTGAGATGTGCATTTGGGGGAAAAAACATGTCCCTGATGTGTGAAACAAATGAATCAAAAAAAATTTGAAGAAAAGAAGACAGACGATAAAGAAACGTAACGAGGTAAACAGGCTAACATAAGTACGGGTCCTAAAGTGTCTTACAAACCTCAAATGAAAGCTTATTTAGAAAAAAAAGGAAAAGCGTCGTGGAAAGTTCGGAAACCCCGGGCTCTCAAAATTCTTATATTGTAAAAAAATTTGCTAAAGATAGGGAAATAAAACCCCCTGAAAAGAAAGAGATCAAATACTTTCTTCTTTGGCGGAGTTAAAACTGAGGAATTTGTTCATACAGGTACAGAATCAGGTTGAGAAATTGCAGAACAATTCGGGTGAAACTTTGAAGCGTAGATCAAGCTAAAATTTTGCAATATATCTCACCGTGAATTTCGGGGCCCATGGATAAAAGAGCCAAAATAAAATAAAAACTCAAAGTGAGTTGGAAAAAAGCCACAACCGTACAAGTTCTTATAGGAGCTGCCCTTTTGGAAAGATTTTGCCCGGTCAGAGGGGGTTTGTCAAACGGTGGTAGCTTTTGAGATTTACTGGTTGGACTCTCTTGGGAAAAATTTCCCAAAAATAAAGTAACTTCAAAGCAATGTATGCTGGTGACACACTTTCGTTGGGAGTTGACATTTAGACTATTGAAACTCGATTCCTTTGGGGATCCAGGACCCTATTGAAAAGTGTCTAAGAAAGAGCAAAAAGTTTTGACTAAAGAACATTTCCTTCAAACTGTTAGGTACAATGAGGATAATCGCTATAAAATTTTCACTGCCCTTGGTGGAAACAGTGTCCCTTTTAGCTGAAATTTTGAACAAGCTAAAAGAAGATTAGAAACCACGACAAGAAGCTATTTAAAGAAAATTTATATGACAGTATGAGAAAATATTTTCAGATTGGCTTCGTGAAGGGATTATCAAGAAGTGCATTTGAAAAAAAGGGGCTTTGTCTGAAAATTTACCTCCCCAGGCCCTGTTATCAAAGCTAGTAAAAAAACGCCTTTTCGCCCGGTTTTTTGAGCCTCTGCTAGATTTAAGGGTTATCCTTCCTAAATGACTTTTACACAGTGGTCCGAACTTGTTTGAGTCATACCTGTATTTTTTTACTTTTAGAGAGAAAAAGTTTGGGTGATTCAGATAAAAAGAAAATTTTTGCAAACAGTCTTAGTAGAGAAGCAGAGTTTACTGGTTTTTTTTTTTTGGCGGACTGATAAATCTTGTGAAAATTATAATTTTTTCGCTATGCCAGAGATTTTTTGGTGTTCGCAGCAGCCGTTCCTATTAGGAGCGTATTAAAGTATCACTTAAAAAAAATGCGCTGTTGCCCCTTTTCGTTACTAGGTGTCTTTTGGAGAGTTTCTAGCATAATCTTGTAGCTAGTGCCCCTGATGAAACAGAGCGGAGCGTTTGATAAATGTTTCTAATAATTACTAAAGACGGGTGGTTTCATTCTAAGAGTTTGGGGGGAGTTTTCAACAAAAAAAAAACCCCCGGAGCCGCCCTAAAAAAACGGAAATTGTTTTGGCTTCAAGGGATAAAACTGAAGACAGTTTTTTCTAAACGCAGTGGTTGGAAAAAGTAAAGTGATAAAGTCACTATGTTGTCAGCAGCTCACAAAGTGTTTGACCCCTTGGGTTCGCTTTCCCGAAGCCTTTCCCTAAGCTATGCTTCAAAAAACCTGGAAATTTGTTAGGAGGGGGCGACGAAATCACCGGAACCCTTCGAGAAAAATTTTTAAAAATTTGGTTTAGGGCTTAAAAAATGGAGAAAGTTCCATTCCCCTGGAAAACGTTATTCAGAAAATCTTGAAACCTTTTTTATCATACCTTTTTCGACGAAGAAAAGGGCGTTAGCCGCCGTTATTTATCTTGTACAAGAAGATTGCAAAAAAGTGCATTTTTTAACCCAGGTCCGTATATCTCCTTCAAAAGTTGCAAAAAAACCTGATTGGGGCTTCTTGTGCATTTTTGGGGGCAAGGTTGACGAAATCTGTGAAAAGGCTCTCGGGTGGGGCAGATATTTAAAAGTTTTTTTGGAGTGATTTAAAGTTCTTTCCGGATCACGAAGCATGAAAATTGGTCAATTTTTGGAAAACCCGGGGTTTAGGAAATGTAAGATTTCTGAGCTTTTCAGGGTCTATACTGGAGTTGAAAAACCCCGCAGACTTGCCCTCCCGAGGTGTAAAGCAATGTTTTGGAAAAAAATAAATGGTGGGGGGGCCCAAAAAGGTTTAAAAACTTATGAAGACAAAGAAGCAACATTGATTTTAAACTCGATGTGAGGAAAACTAAAAGAAAAGAAGAAAAGTCAGTTTTGGCCTTTGGTTTTTTCCCCAAGCGAATTCGCTACCGGATGGTTTTTTAGGTTTCAAAGTACCCCAAACGATTGGGAAATTTGGGGGGGGATTTTGGATTTGTTAAAAAAGTAGAGGCGATGTTCACCCCAGGAAAAAGGGATCTTGGTACTAAGAATTAGAGAAGCTGAGAAAAGGGTTATAAAATTGATCCAAGCAGAATCCTTGTAAACGAAATGATGAAAAGTCAAATCGTGATGCGTATAAGGTGGAGGCATAATACGGTGAAAACGAAAATTGTTTTGAGGAGGGTACAGAGAATTTAGAGAACCAGCTATTCTCCCCTCCAATCACGAAGCGTTTAAAAATTAATACTTTACCATCACATCGAAAATGTCATGCTGGAACTCAAATTCTTTTGAAATTTTGAGAGAATTTTTGGTTTTTAATGGGAAAAAAAACATGAGACAGTATCTCAAGATGATCCCCTGTAAAAAAATTTTTTTCTAAGGTTGTGATGCTGTATCCGCTCCTTTGCACGAAGATGAATACGCAAGCCCAAAGCGTTCGAGATTTTTGGGAACTGATTTTTCAGGCCTCTATTCGAAAAACGGGAAAGAAGGGCTTTGGGGCTGTACTTTACGTGCGCCGTTTAAAAGCGTTCATTAGAGCTTTGGGACCTCAACAACCCAAGCTTTTGTTTGCTCTAAAAGTTTTTTGCTCGGAGAGGCAGGTGTGAAAAAAAATTATTGCATAATGGAACTAATTTTGTCGGAGCTTTTCCCAAATTGCTTAAAAAATTTTTAAACTGGAACCGCATCGCAGTGTAATGCTTTCATCCCAATAAAAGGAAGTTTAAAACCCCCCTTTTCACCCGGTGGGGGGGGATGGGGGAGCGGTAAAAGATTCTAAAGGGTCTTTTTAGAAGAATATAGGAAGAGCAAGTTTAAAACTGAGGAAATTTAAAAACCGTTTTTTGCGATTGCGAATCTGTTTTAAAAATCTCGCCCTAACCTATATAGTGAATGTGATTTAGAATTTGTTTTCCCCTTTAACCCGCCATGTTTTTTAGGACATAAAGTATCGGGTTCTGACTGTGATACTGTGATCATAAAAGTCTCAACAAGCGGTCCCAAAAACAGGTAGCTTTTCAGGAAAAAAAGAAAAAAGGTTCGTTCGAATATCTTGGATCATTGATAGAAGGTCTGAAAAAGGGCAAAACCTCGAAGATAAATGGGGGGGTATAGTGCTCATAAAAAAATGAAACATAATCGCATCGACGGGCCCCGGGAAAAGTGACGGAAGTTCTACCCGGAAAAGAGGGGGTTTGTCGACTCTTTAAAATCAAAACGTCGCGTGGAGAGATTTTTGCGTCCCAAATTTAGCGCGTCTACCCTTGGAAAATTTTTGCGAGCGGTTCACCATTTCCAGGATGAAGATACGTTCATACAAAAATAGTCTTACCAAGAAAAGACCAAGTGTTAAGCAAAGAAAGAAAAAGGGAAAAATGTCAAAATCCCTGAGAGATGGTCTTAGGGTAGTTTAGTCGTGGAATTCACTATCAAGGTGGGAGGGTGTGAGTCGTGAGATACCTTTAATTTATTTTTTTGCACGGCATTAAAAAAAATTTTTTTCCGTGACTTAAAGGTCTCCATGGAGATTTTAGTTTCGTTTTTTCGAAAAAGTGAAATTCCATGAAAATTGTGTTTTTAAAAAGTGTTTTTATCATTGTAAAATTTTTTAAAGCTGGTGAACCCGTGGTTTAAGGTTAAAAAAAGTGTGAAACTACATTGTAAAGTAGCAAAAAATAAAAGTTGTTTTTTTTTAAATAAGTGAAAACTAATTCCAGTAAGAAATCTTCACAGAGGCCTTAAAGTTTTAAATTGGGATCAGCAAATAATACTTTTTGGTGACCTCAGAATTACCGCTACAGTGAGTTCAAAATTTTCAGCAAATTATGGGTTTGATAGATCGTTGATGGAAAAGGTTTCCCCGAAATTTTTTTTAAAGATGAAAAAAAAAAAACCCCATAATATGTTTAGAAAAGTCAGGATGCATTTTTGAAATCTGCCCCTTCCCTTAAAAAGTTTTTCAGAAACCCCCTTGTAACTTCTCCAAAATGATATTTCATACAAAGCTTTTCCCCTTAGCCCTACATGGGTTTTAAAATTATAAATAGCAAGAATCCATTATGACTCGTCTAAAACCCAAAGAAAAGAAGCCCAAAGCAAAAGCTCGAAATTTTTAACAATGCTAGGTTTTAAAGCGGAACCAAAATAGCATTGGATTATTTAAACCCTAGCCGCACAAGGGCTTTTTACAAAAATTTTCTCAACAAGCCAACTTACAAGAATTTAAATAAACACTTTTGAGGGTTTCAGGGAAGAGAGAAAGTGGTTTTCATTGATCATGTGTACGAGCAAACAGCAAAAAAGGGAGATAGGTTTTGTCAAACAAGAAAAAAATTAAGTAGCAGTTACACGCGCAAAGTACTGCTTGATATTAAGGACATATCAACACCTTAAATCAAGATCCAAAATTTGGGGGAGTTGATCAAAGATGCCGATAAAAAAAATTGCTTGAAAAACTAAAAGCCTGGGTGAAATTAAGTTGTTAAGAAGAAGCTTCAAGAAAAAAGCATACCACTACTGTGTAAAAAAGGTTGTAACGTTTGAAAAAAAAAACCTAAATAATTTTATAGAAGATGTTTTTTCTTTCCCAATAAGAAGTTTTTACAAAAAAATTTATGTGCTACGTTAAAATAATAGAAATAATGGTTTTAAAACAATACTAAAATAAATAAAGTACACCCAACTGAATTCACTTTTTAATTTAAAACTGATAAGATTAACTGAAATATATTTTCCCCGATTGGGAAGATTTTTTGGGGAGGAAAATTGTAAAAACTAGAGCACACGAGGGGAAAAGGGTATGTGCCTTTTAATTTTTGAACCATAGCAAGTAATGAGCTATTCCCGAGTAGGGAGCCAACACAATTTAAGGGGACATTTTAGGCCCCTAGGGACGCAGAGAAAATTTAATCTCCTTCTTTTAAAGGATTATTGGCCACTTTTTTTGGCAAATTTTTTTTATAGGTTTGGGAGTTATTTTTGCAAAGAACGGGCCCTGAAACTGAGTCATGTTGCCAAAACAAGAATTTGCATTTTTCTCAAAACCCAAAAAATACCCCAAATACATGCAGATTTTTTCACCACTAAGAAATTTTAAAAATTTAAATTTAAAACAATAATTACATTTTAAATTTTTAAAAGCAACAAAATTATAACACAGGAATTGGGGCTGATTAGGGTATGGGGGAAACCCTTAAACTATTGAGTCAGTGACGCAACCCTGCAATGTCAACAAACCCCAAGAGGTAAATAATTGTCAAATTTATTTGATT
>JAFNEN010003042.1:0-11684 GCA_019343175.1 Oedothorax gibbosus
CCCAACCCCCCCCTCGATAAATTTGGTAAATTTTTTTTTAATCGACGTTTTTAATCCAAAAGGGTCGCCAGAGGGTTCCCACAATATTCAAATTTTTTCAAAAAATTTTTTTTTTTTTAAAAAATTCCTAAAACTTGTCTGCATTATTATTAACATTTTTTTTTTTTTTTTCATTTTTTCCCAAACCCATCAAAAAAAAATTTAAATTTTTTAAAAGTCATACTTTTTTTAAAAAAATTCCCCAATGCCTGCGAATTTTTGGCAATGTCGCAAATTACAACGTTCAACATTCCCGATTTTCGAAATTTTTGGGCCCCGATGTCGGTAAAAATGTCGGCCAACATTGTTGTGCAAACCTGGGGATTCATTTAAGAGTTCAAAAAGGGATTTTAATTTAAACTCCAATGTACAGAAAAATTTTTTTTTTATAAGACGCAATTTTTAATTTTTTTTAAAAAAACTTTTTTTAAAGGGGAATTTTTTTAAAACTTACATTCTTCCACTGCATCATCTAAATCGCATATATTTTCAACTATTCTCTTAATGGTTTTCTCAATTTCAGAAGACTGCAAACGTTTTTTGCAAATAATGGAATTTTTTTCGCAAAAATGGTTTATGGACTAAAAAATTATTTAATTTTTTTTAAATGACTTTTATCTTAAAAAAAGGGTTATTTTAGATTACACAAACCCTTGGGTTTGGCATTTTTTAAAGGGCGTTCCCCACACGCTCTCTAGGTTGTTTCGTAGAAAAGGAACTTAATACAGCTATCTCATTTATGTATCTCGCAGCATTAAAAAAAAGAGCCAATTAATAAAAATCTCTGTGAACATGAATACATTCGTTTTTACCTATACTTTTTTTGTCTCGGTCGTATTCTATTGTTTTGATTATCGCTAAGGGTTTTTTATATGAATCTTGTCATGTTTCTAAATCAAATGACTAATACCTTATTTTTTTCTCTTTAAATAACCATCAAAATGTCTTTAATAACCTAATCACAGTTAATATTGAGACCCTACCTAAAAAAGCAGCAAACCAAACATATGCCTTTTCCTGCTTTTAAATACAGAATTATGCTTATGATGACTTAAGAAAAAAAAAAATATTATAAAAAACAAAAAATTTTAAATTATTGTCACTCAAGATAATTTTTTTTTGAAAATTTCCCCTGTGCTCTCTTGTAAAATTAAAAAACCCGGGAGAGTCAAAACCTTTTTCTCCCTCAAACAAATTTCCCTTCCCTGCAAGTGGATGGCCCCCAAATTTGGGGGAATTTTTTGGGATCAAAAAAAAAAAATTGGGAGTTTCCCCTTTCCAAAATCTCTTCTAGTTTTGATCTATTGATTGTGGTAAGCTGTGTAACTTGACTCGGGTGATACTGTCGATTCGAGAAAACTAAAAAAGAATTTTTTTTTTAAAATTGCCCGGGAGGAAAAAAAATGGGGAAAACCCATGTATCGGGACTTACGGAATTTTGGGGAAAGATACTTGAATAAAATGCCACCCTCTTTTTAAAACTTTTTAGGGGGGCAAAAATTTAAGATGTTTTTATCATTTTTTCATTAAAATCAAAATTTTTTCCCTAAGAGGTGTGGAGCTGGAGTTTCACATTTTAGTAAAG
Source organism: Oedothorax gibbosus (assembly GCA_019343175.1). Taxonomy (NCBI): domain Eukaryota; kingdom Metazoa; phylum Arthropoda; class Arachnida; order Araneae; family Linyphiidae; genus Oedothorax; species Oedothorax gibbosus. The sequence continues at coordinate 1,625 of JAFNEN010003042.1, forward strand.
GTTTACCTTACCCCAAACCTCAAAAAAAACATCCACGCTAGATGGCATTTGTTTACTACTCGGGTTACAAACCAACCATCTAGATTATAAAAAAATATTATACCCATAGGGGGACGTCTAAATTACCCCACGTTTCAAAGAGGGGGGAGGGGGGGGTGTGCCCCCAAATGAGGGGTCGTGACATGGAGGGGGAGAGGGGAAATTTCGCTTCCCGGGGACGTAACGATTCAAAAAATTTTCCATTTTTACTTTAAAAATCTGTTTTAAAAATAAAATTTTTTTTGGAAAAAAAAAAATTTTAAATTCTATTTAAAAGAAACACTTTATTTCAGAAAGAAAAATGGGAGATTATTATTAAACACAACGTCGGAAATTATTGGCCCTCCATTTTTTTACAGACCTTTTCGAAAACACGAAAAAATTCGACTATTTTGGCTAATTAGAGGCCGGGCACTACCGGGAAAGCGAACCCAAAAGCCCACTCAGACCCCCTTTTTTTTAAAAGACTTGGGGCTAATGGCTTTTAAACTTGGACAACGAAATGAAAATCCCAATGTTGGTATATTCCTAAAAATAGTTTTTTTAAACCCCAAGAAAAATTTTAAATTTTTTTTTTCCCAAAATTTATTATAAAAATATGCATTTTTATTAAAATTTCCCCGAAAAAAAAGGGAAATGTTAAAATTAACTTTTTTTTAAAAGGGGGAGGGGGGGCAACAACGTGACTTTTTTAAAGGGAAAGGGGGGTTTTCGATCAAAATGACGGAACGTGACGGGGAGGGAGGGGTCAAAAATGTCAAAAATTTTTAGGGGACGTAAAATTTTTGTACTTTCCCCCCTAAGCCTTTAACAACTTAGTCTTCTTCATGAATCTTTTTTTGGGAACGGGAGGCCCAAAAAATTTTTCTATTTAAAAAAGGGTGCTATAACCCTAAAAACATGCCTTCCCAAAGTCTTCACGCTCCTTAAAATATGTACAATTTAAATTGGGTTTTTCTAACCCTTTTTAAAATTAAAAACTGTAAAAGCGTTAAATTTAAAAAAAAATTTAAAAATTTCGGTATTTTCCATTCGGGGGGAAAAACGATAATTAGGCCCCAAAAAACAACTGCAGCCAAAAGGGAAATAAAATTTTAATAAACGTTTTTAAACTAAAAAATTAATACTTTTTTAATGAGGATTTTTTTAAATTTTTTTTGGGAAAAACAGTAGTGACCAAAAGTAAACCCAGAGGAAAAAACAGTATTTTCCCCTTTAAATTTCATTTATAGGGTAAATTTTTACGGCAATGTCCGACAACAGCCAAACATCAAATTAGGTTTTATTCCCCCCATTTTGCTCCCGGGACATGTACAAGGGAAACCCCGAGTAAACCCTTAGCCCAAGTTATGGACAAGTGTATTTTTGGGATAAAACGAGCAGGGCGTAAATTAAAGGGGAAAAAAATTTCCATAAAAAAAGATTTATAAAATTTAAAGCATTGATTCGAGAGATTTTTGCCCCATCGTTTAATGGGCTTTTTTCCCCTTTTTGGCCTTCCCCCCAAATGCTTAAAATAATTTTTCTTAAAATATTTTAAAAACTTTTATATTTTTGGGTTCGAGATAATTTAAAAATTTGAATAGTATTTTTTTTTATTTAAAAGTAAAAAAGTATGTTATTATTCACAAGATAAATTTTTAAACGGGCCCTTTTCTGGTTTTTTCCACCTGGTATTTTTTCCCAAAATGTAAAAATAAGCTAACTTTTAAAAAAAAACCCTTAAAATATTTCCAGTAAAAATAAAATAAATCATAATAATTCGTACCCCAAAAAATAACTAAAAAAAAAACAAAAAAATCCCCAATTGCTTTTTAAAAAAAAATTTTCATCAACTTCTCAACGAAAAAAAACAACAAAAAAAAAAAGTCCCCCCCCTTTTTCGCAATATCTTTCCCACTTCTATTCCCAATAAATGATAGATTGCGGGCCCAAAAATGGAATCGGGGGCGACCCCCTTTTTACGCATAATTATCATTTGGGGCTGGGCCCCGAAGGAAAGAAATGATGTAAAGAAAAAGAACGCCAAGCCATCATCTTCTTGATTAGCTGTCGCAATGCAGGCCCTTCTTAAAGTGGGTGATGGACAAAAGTTTTTTTTTAGGTCCCATCCTTCAAAAATTTTTTTATAATTAAAATATATGCTCATCTTGCACATTAACACATAAATTAAAAAATGTTTAATTTTTCATGGAATGCTCCATGGTTAGTTCTAGTTTTGTTCGGAATGTTTGAGTTTTTTCATTTATATTTAGATGAATTTTTATTTAAGTATTACTTTAATTTTTAAAAATCTTAACTTTTATAATGCATCTTATATGTTTGGGTTTCTGTAAAGGGATACGTACATGAGTATGTATATTTGTGAGAAAAGTTGTAGATCTAGTAGCAAAACTCACTATCTCCAATGTCATTATAGGGTCCGGTCTGTTCGTAGGTGACATTTAACAAAAAGAATTTGTATTTCTAACACAGTTTACAACTGTTTACATTGGAAGGAGTATTTAAGAAGTTTTTTTCTAAGTCCTAAAGTATAATTATTTTTAAAAGATTATATTAAGACCTAAAAGACCTTATTCTGAAAGATTAGTTGCTAAATTACCGAATATTACTGCGAAGCGGAGGGCTACTTAATTAAGATTCTCGAACCTTCCAAATCTGGACTCTAGAAATAATTTTTGGCCATTGAGACATAATAACAAGTTAATTTTGTATTCTTTGATATTTAATTATTTTCTTAATATTATATAAATTGATTATTGCATTTATGCTGTAACGGACGACTGAAACTGCCACCTACTCTGATGTCACAGTTAGGTCAAAGTTATCTCAAACACCATAAACAAACGCCCACAGTGAGGCCACAGTTACGTCAAGCATTTCTTCATTCCACAAACAAACCACGTTTCGCCCCGTTCAAATCAGCCATTGTTTGCTTAACAATAATTAAGATACGAATTTAGCCTTAGTCACAGCATGTAAGAAATGAATATAACTGCCCCTGTCACCGTAAGGGATCAAAGGCAATATTTTTTACTGCTCTACTTTACCTACAGTATATTCTCTCCGAAGGGATCTTCAATTTGCAAACCGCCCCTAGCTTCCTAAATGCTGCGGGAAAGAGAAGATGGTCTCCAATCCCAGATGATCCACTGACGCAAGTCACTGTGTTTAAAAGCCCATTCCAAATCTCTCCCCTAATCCCAGCAGATCTCGTGTTCGCACTTGATCGCCGACTTACCAAAGAGACTGGCACAGTGGTCGGAAAAGGCTGAAAAAACGGTCAAAATTCATTTATTTTTTTGTGGTTTGACAAAAATGTATAAAATTCGGTTTTGTAGGTTTTTGACCCATCTGAGTCGATTAGGACACAATCAAGTTTGTAAAACCTACGTATTTTAAGTTACAGTTAATGCAAAAAATAGTATATGAAGATGTAATGTGAAAAATTGCGTGTAAAGAGTAACGTTTTAATCAACATGTATTGGGCAAGTGCATATGCGTATGCTTAGGTCATGGTAATACGTAATCAGGCACAAAAAGCTAAAACACTAACAAAATCTTTTAAAAAATGAAACGTCAAGCTAAAAATAATGTACACTATTTTCAATATTTTCTGCTCTCAATTTAGCTTATAAAATTAATTAAAACCAAAGTTTTTTTAATGTGAATATTTTTTTACTAATTTTTGAACGCATGAATTATATAAAAATTAAACATTGAAGTTTGTGGAATAATTATAAAATATTTAACATTGAAGTTTGTGGAATAATTATAAAATATTTAACATTGAAGTTTGTGGAATAATTATTTAATATTAAACTTTTAAAGGTTGGGAATAATATCAAAATTTAATATCAAAATACGTACAAAAATATGAATACACAGAACATATACTTTCAAATTAACCGTCAACAGTTTTTTAAGACCATATTAATTAACAGTATTTTATTATTGAAGATGTTAAGGCCAAATATGGTATTAATATTCAATCTAAAGACTTTTTTTAATGAAATTTCGTTTAATTTTAATACGGCTTATTAAATAAATAATTTATTAATAATATCGTATTTGATTTAAAAGTACTATAAAAATGATCTTAGAGTTAAAAGTATATTAACAAATCTGAAATACAAAAACTACACGTTTTTTTAGGAACTAAATAAAAGTCACTTTGATAGAACAGATTCATAAAAAGGATTTTAATCTTAAAATTGTTTTGAAGCACTAAAAAATTTTGCTTTAAAAAACATATAATAAATTTGTTTAACATCCTTTAAGATTACAATATTAATATAATAGTTTTTTTTAGTCTTCTGTAGCTCTAATTTTTTGTTGGTTTTAGGCTTTGCGCAAAAGTTGTAAGGGTCCGATGAAATAGTAAGAAAGTTAAACACCATCTTCATTTGTACTTTTTCTTGAGTGTTCTCGTCTGTACCACCGAAATCTTTGTTTTTGGCCTCTTGGGCTTCTTTGGTCAAACTTCCTTGGGTAACATATATTATGAAATCACTTTCCCCCCATGAACCTTGTGAACAGAGTTTGGCATGTAACTCAACCCCCTCTTCCCAAGAGCCAATGGGCATCTTTTGAAAACATTCTTATTGTAAACAAGTCAAACCTTTTCTCTCCTACAAAGATAATACAAGTATTTAAGTTATATATTTATAATCAAACACTTTGTAAGTAAAGTGGTCGAAACACCTGTCGGTTTTGTTACTTTGTTTCTAGTTTAAAACAGCTGCCGTGGAGCAATGCGCGGCAGCGTTGTGCTTTTCGACGATTTTTGAACAGCTAGATTTTGACACTTCTGTTTGTAAATTATGGTTTCCGTACGTTTCCGCAGCTGAAATTTAGATTTATCTTTTATATAAGATTTGGAAAACTAGTTAATTTTAATGAGACTTTGGAGCACAGTGGAGCAAGAAAGTTGCACTCTTTCAAATATTTAAAAACATAGTATTTTTGAAACTAAAATCAAAAACTAATTTAAAAATTATTTTGTATTTTTTAATCATCTAAAATAAAATAAAACCTTTTATAAAACTCAAAAACATGCAAAAAAATTGTGTAATAAAATTATAAATCGTGTATTTTGAATTCAATTGTATCGCCTCAAAAGGGGCTATTTTTCATTTGTTGACTTTTCGTAACTATAAATACATAAAAAAATTTATTTTTAATGATTTAATTTGGTAATTTTACTATTCAATTATCTATTAATTTAAATATCTATTCATTTTACATTTTGCGAACACTTCGAAATTTGGCATTTTTGGCCGCTCCCAGACCCCCTGTGCGTGGGGCCTCTCATGACAAGCCTGTGGAAAGTCGGTTTTAGTTACGGGGTAGAAAAATGTTTGGTCTGATCGAATAACTTCGTGCCAAAACAGCATTAAGTTTTGTCCTTTTTATGTAAAGGAAATGTTCATTTTCTTATTTAAATGAAAATATATCTAATTTTTATTTTTTTTTTAGAAAAATGATGTTAGTGTTATTGTATAGTTTTAAATTGCTATTACATAAATAAAACTATTAATATAAAAAAATTATCGAGTTAGTTAAATTCTATGCAAACTATGTATTATACCATTAACGAGTTTGTAAATGCCATTAAAACCTTCATTTCCAAATAAAATCGTAACTTAAAGTTGTTTAAATTCTTTTGTGGGTAAAATTAATATTTAAGGCACAAATTGTAATGGACTATGGTCTTCATTTGTCTTATATTTTTTTAGTTTAGATAAACTTAAGGTTTGTATCTAGTGATTTCGAAACTGAGATATCACCACTAGTCAAGCAGAATCTGGCTTTCAGGGGGTGGAGCTTACTAACCTCACTAAGACCCAACCTTTCCCAAATCCAACCAACCACATATTTGAACATCAAGATTGACTACGTCAATCAAACATGCTATGGACATGGCGATTTCAAACCTTCCGTACTCCAAGAAATAGTGGGGGGGTTATCCGCAGGCTGAACATATGGCCCTTTCACCCCTCTTTTTTCACTGAAAAAGATAACAAAACTGTTCTTGGTCTTGGGGTTTTTTGCATACTGGCTAGAGATATGAGATCCTGAGCAAACCTCAGTCGTCGGTCCCTGTTGGATTAGAAATTTCACAACAAAATATGTGGTTTTTTTTTTTCTTCGTTAATTTGTTTGGATCGTTTTCATCAAAAAGCTATTTTTTCGTCTCCTTTAAAAAGGAATGAAACAAAATCATTTCTGTTGTTTTCTTACATAAAAAGGAATATTTTGACTTTTTTTTGTTTAAAAAGGTACTGGACCATAGATATTTGAAAATGCCATTAATAATTATTCGAATTGGTAGATTGATTTAACTCGCATCATACAGCAGATAATCATTAGCAAACAATTTCGGGTACTAGGGATGGAAGGACATACTAAAACTAGGGGTATGTAGCACCACACGACTGTCAATTACTACTTAATAAATCAATATATTTAAAAATGATGTTATACAATATACCTAGGGTGAAGAGATATTCTTAACAACAGTGTAGTAAAATGTTTCAAAAGCAAAAAACATAGGCATCATGTTTATTTTATAGTATTATTGTACTTTTTGTCTTGTAATAACTCATTCTTGTAAAGTAGTGCAAACCACTACTGATGATTGATTGAAGAATTTGAAAGTATATAACGTTCTCTCATTTTTTTCTGGTTGGATTGTTTACAAAGAAAGTCTCCTGCTTATGGTTCGAATAGAGAAATTTTAATCATCAAGGAAAATGCAGGACATTTTGTAATTCAAATTCAAAAACCGGGACATTTTACATATTTTAGGACTCTTTGAAAAAGATAGGACAGAACTTATAAAAGAAAAATTGCACTGCTAAATGCAGTACGTTTGGTTCCCCAAATTATATCTTATGCGGAAATTTTAATAACTTTAAAACCTTACAAAAATCTATGGCATTTACCCTTTGCGCACGCGCGATTTTCTCAAGAACCACATTATGACATCCGACAGATACTTGGAACTCATGTCCCAAATTTAAAGTCCGTAGCTCTGTTTGTTGGATCTATAGATTGGTTTTAGACAGCAGTCTGGGTGACTGACTAATGTTCGAAAACCATTTTACCAGATAACCAACAGATTCAGCACCTTCCAGAACGTCTAGAAAACATAAAATCACTTTTAATTTGCCATCGCATTACTTCCATAACCTTGTATTTCATGTTTTGAAAATAAAATTGAAAATTCTTACAATTCTAATCTTCGTCCAGAAACACAAAATAAATATTAGACAGTGTATAAGAGCTGATGCGAAGAACTCATGCAACCCATTCAGCAATACCTATAAAACCACCAAAAGTCCTATGGCGGCTCGGCTACCTTTGCGCAACGTCAAGAAATACTCATGCAACCATCAAGTCCTTAGTTCTTTTAATTTGAGCAGTAGACTGGTTTTAGATAGCAGTCTAACAGACGTACCAACATTCGAAAACTACTTTATTAGAATCGGCACCTTCCAAAAAACCTATAGAAAATATAAAATCTTCCTTTTGGATGTTCAACCCTATCGAAAAAATGCTTTCATTACCTTATATTTCATATTATTAGGTTTGTGAAAATAAAAATTTAAAAATCTAACAATGCAGATCTTTATAGTATATCGAAAAACAAAATAAATATACTATGTATAAGAGCTGATATATTTGCATTTTGCCAGGTGCATATTGATACAAAATACAAATTAACAAATATATAATTTATATGTGATAAGGATCTCTTTCATATTATTATGATTTGTTATATAAGGATCTTTATTATAAGGCGTCAAAGGTGATGAATAGTTTTAGTTTAGTATGAATTATCGTCGTACTAGAACTACACGAGGGCTATTGGCGGCGGGCGTCGTATTTTAGAACCACAGTCAAGTGACGAGCCGACACCCGAGTAGGCACCCAACGCAGCGTTAGGACTTTGAAGGATATTTAACGTGCACTCCCTCCACACGGGTTATTATTCGTCGGACATTGACTGCACGGGCCGTTTATAGGTCGGCAGTTATTTTGGCGATGCCCGGACCTTCGCATGCTAGGCGAATGCCTAACCGACTGGGCTCCCCAACCCCTCAAAAGTGATGAATAAAAATCGGCTTTTCCTTTGTATTCCCACTGTGTGAGCCCTTTACATTGATGCTGTTTGCTAAGTTGTATTGTATGTATACTTCCACATCCAGCCTTGGATTTTTCAGCAGTTATATAAAACCTAGAATTTTTCATGTAGAGTTGCGGAACCCACTTTCCGTTAGTTTTTATGATTTTATATAATCCAACGCAGCTATATGTTATGTTGGCAATTTTGCTACTTAAAAAAAAGTGTTTCTTAAAAAAAATCGAAAGTAGATATTGACATGGTGATGTCTAACTGTCTGTACCTTCTCCCCCTTCCAAATTCGGTTCTATCAATGGGATACGTTAATTTGTTTTTTGTGAGGTGTGAAATTAAAGACTTATCTATATACATTTTGTCTTTCGGTCTGTACGTCCGGACATCTATCTACCTTTCTGTCAACGGTCTACCCGAGTGGTTGGTAACCTTTTCATTGAAAAGACTAAACAATTAGTTTTTTTATATATTTTTGACGTTTTGTAGTTTCGTGGGCTACACTGGCCCCGACGAAATTTGTTTAAAATGTGTGAACTAGAACAATTAACAAAAATAACTTTTAATAATTTGTTCGCAGGAACATTCACAAAGCGCGTGATAACTTAAATTTTTTAAATAAGAAGCATCGACAGTAAGACAACGCAATTCTATTAAAAACTTAAATTGAATTGCTCGTTTATAATACATTAAAAATAGCTATCCCAATGTAATCTACTTTAGAGTACTTGGTTAAATATTTTACTATATTGAAATTGTTAAAATAAATTGGTAAACAAATATACTTGTGAAAGTTAGGATTTAAAATACAACGCCAACTTTTCACTACTCCAACGCAGCAAAACTCCCTAATTTATCTGTCCACAAAACAATATTTTGCATCCCTCACCTCAATCCAAAAGCGTCTTCTATTCATGCGACTCGTATCGCACGCACCCTCCCTCCAGCGTCTGCGGATTTCTAAGAAATTCCCTTTTCAAAAGTAGAAAAAGATCCCCCCCCCCCCCCATGCGAACACCACATGCGAAGCGCTGGCGGGTAGAAGAGATGGTGTCCCCCGTATACGATAAGAACTGTCCAAGACTAATGAACTTTGAGTAGGCGTGACCTGTGGGAGGCGTGTCGATGTACAAATTTCTATCACTTGTCTTCACATTTTAATTGATATCTCAACTTTAAATTACCCAATTTCAAAGTTTAAAGGCAAGTTTAAGACAAAAATGTTCAATCTCGGTACTTGTAAATTTATTTTTTTAATATCTTCTACTCGATTTTTACAAAATGAAGTTAAAGTTAACTTTTAATGTAATTTTTTTTAACAAAAATTTCGGTCTGTACGTCCGGGCATCTATCTACCTTTCTGTCAAAGGTCTACCCGAGTGGGTTTTTAACCTTTTTTCCCTTGAAAAGACTAAACAAATTTGTTTTTTTTTAAAATTTTTGACGTTTTGTAGGGTTTTGTGGGCTACACTGGCCCCCACGAAAATTTTTTTTAAAATGTGTGAAACTAGAACAATTAACCCAAAAAAAAATTTTAATAATTTGTTCCGGAAAATTTTTACAAAGCGCGTGATAACTTAAAATTTTTTTAAAAAAGAAGCATCGACAGGGAAGAAACCCCAATTCTAATTTTTAAAAAATTAAATTGAAAATTTCTCGTTTATAATACTTAAAAAAAGCTATCCCAATGTAATCTACTTTAGAGTACTTTTGGGTTTAAAAATTTTTTTCTAAAATTGAAATTGTTTAAAATAAATTGGTAAAAAAAATATTTTGAAAATTTTGGATTTTTTAAAATACAACGCCAACTTTTCCAAATTTTTTTCCAACCAGCAAAACTCCCTAATTTTAAACTGTCCACAAAAACAATATTTTGCATCC
>JAFNEN010003043.1:0-24047 GCA_019343175.1 Oedothorax gibbosus
AACCTTAGTACTTAAAAATAAAAATTTTTATCCCCTAACCTGAAATTATTTAAAAAAGGTTTTGTTTTACGTTCCTGAAAACTACAGAGTTTTTTTTTTAAAATTTTTAAGCACTAAAAGGGGTTTGATAAAAAAAATTCTGCAAAACTTTTTACGCTTTGACTCAGGTACACTTTTTATTTTTTTAAAAAAATATGTAGTACGAGGGTAAATACTTTTAATGTTTTGCCAAAAACCAAGTTTTCAGAGAGTAGATTTTAAAGGCATTTTAAATAAAAAAAAATTTTAGAAGATCTTTATTTACGAAAAAAATGATCAGTTTTTTTTTTGTTTTTATAGCCCCAAAAAATCTTTTTTTTGCATCTAAAATTTAAAAAATTGACATTTTTTTTTGGCAAACTTTAAACATTCTCTTTCCAATTCTGAAAAACATGCTTTTAAAATGTATATATTTGTATGAAAACTATTTCATAAAGGGGAATTACGGGTTAGATTTTGCTGGGGCTCAGTTATGAATTTTTTTAAAAAGTTTATTTTAAAAAACTCTGGTTACTCTGCATGGTCACGGATCTACCTACCCATCAGTCTGAAATCCAGTCATGTAAACAGTGTGAGGAAAGGATATCTCAGTGCCATTGAAGCTGAAACATCTCAATACAGATCAAGAAGTTTTGATATCCGGCAGACACTGTCCCAGCACTGGAACCAGGAATTGAAGAGATGACGCCGCCTTTTTCCAGTATGGCAAGAACAACACCTAGACACAAAAACTTTTTTTAAGAAACAAAGTTTTTATGGGTTACTTCATGATAACAAATTATTTTTTAGATTAACATTATGGCTTTTTAAAGTTAAAAAATTTTTGTTGAAAAAACAGTGTTAGAAATCAAATGAAAACATTTAGGAGAACTCTGTAGTAGTAACGTAATATAAACGGAGCAAAAATGTACCTTACCTGGTAGCATTTCTTAAGAAAAATATAGAAAAAATGCTATTTTTATGCAATTTATCCACAAACTCTGGAATCGGCATTGACACCAGTGTTCGAAATTGGATACAGAAATTTAGGAGCAATCTGTGCTAGGGTCATTCCATGTCAAAACACCCAGGCCATGTAACCCACCGCTCAGATTTTTTTTGAAACTTTGTACATTTGTTCTTCTATATGATTTAAGAATATATGCCAAATTTGTTTGGTTTCTTACTGTAACTTTTTTTATATTAAATTTTTAAAATTGGGATTTCTCAGAATTCGTTCTCGTCCCGATCACTAGAAAAAATCGAATCAATTAACAGAAATGCTTATAACTTCAGTATTTATGGACATTTGGCTTCAAATTTTTTTTTAAAGCTTAATGAAACCTTATAGTTAACTAAGCTTCAGCAAGTTAATGGGTAAAGTAATATTAAAAAATTACAAAAATGTTGATAATTCAACTTTTTTTCAATTTTTCGAAAATACATGACTACAGGAATGTGCTATTACTTTTTTCTACCTCCTCTCAGGAAATTGATTTTGGTGTCTATAGATTCCTTAGGTTTTAGGCTTTAAAATAATAAAAAATCAGAATGGTGTTTTGCCTTAATGGGTAGATAAATCAAGTTTAAAACCGAAAACCCTATTTTTTGCACATTAACATTCAATTAATGTTTCAAATCAATTTCTTGCTATTTTTTTAAAAACATCTTTTCATTACTTTTAAGTTTTAATGTATGAATGTACTAAAGCTCTTAGATTATATATATACTAGCTGTTATACCCGACGTTGCACGGGTAGAGGTGGAAAAATAATTTAACATTCAATTTAACTATTTTTTTTCTCTCATTTTAGTTACATAAGATATGAAGATACCCAGTAATTTTCCATTTAATTACCCAACTTGGATATAGTAACGATTAATATTAATTTCAGAAATACCTTTGATAAGAAGCTGAAATTAAAAAAAAACATATTTAAGTAAAAAATAATCAGTAAGAATTAAAAATGGAAAAACGGCCAAATCTTAAAAGGGTCTCAAACATTTATTTTTAACGCAATTCAAGGGAGTTCTATAATAAATTAAGTAACTTTTTTCTGACAATTTACAGATATAAATACAATATAAGTAGTACAAATTTCTACCATAATTCAATACAAATGCTGAAAAATTAAGAATTCAATGCAAATGTATACAGTACTAAATCAATGCAGATATGTACAATAATGAATGATCGTTCCAAATATGTGTACCATATAACCTGTTATATGATCATAAACTTATGTTATTGTTCCTGCTCGTTATAAAGTATAAATTCCCGTTTCATTGCCTTAAAATTCCAAAATGAAAAATACGCTATAAAATACACTCATAAATGTCATCAACAATTCCCTCATAAATACATAAAAGCTTTTAGCTCATTTGGCGCATTTTTGGGAAATAATTTGGCGAGAAAATAGATATAGCTACAAACACACCCATTTTACAGCTCTAACACAATGACCTTCGATCAACCGACCAGATTATAAATATTTATAAAAGAAATTGCCCATTTGGCGAGATTTTAGTTAGTAATTTGGCGAGTTTGGCAACGTATTTAGCGAAAAAATAAATACATAAAACACTAATATGCGGTCTCTAGTGCGATGGCCTTTATTAACCATCATAGTTCAGTAATAGCTTAACTATAACATTTATTGCTTAAATATACATACATGCAGTCAACAGAAAATCAATGAAAAAATCATCAAATAAGCCCACAATAAAATCCGGGAATGGAGACTGGCGGAATTGCGACACTTGAAACATGTCAATTATTTTTCAAATAATGAATTTAGTTTCTGAAGGTAATGGCAACAGAATAAAATAAACATTTCAATTTTAAATGTTTTCGTTAAAAGTTTTATTTAATTTTTTCAGCCGATGGCATCAGGAAAGTAAAAAAAGATCGGATTTGAGCCAAAGTGGTGTAGTTTTTTCACAAAATTCGAATAAAACATTCGAAAACTATAGAAGGAATGGTCCGATTCTAAAAAATTCCTAGCCTATGTTTGTTCCAGAGATGAGATGAATTTTTGTGCCAAATTTCGTGACGATCTGTTGCGTGGTTCTTTTGATCTCGTGTCTTATACAAACAAACAAACACACAAAACAAACAAACGGAAGTTGCCTTTTATGTATATAGATTGTACAATTTCAAATATATATATAGCTAACTATGAAACTTACAAAAGTCCCATGTACCCATACAAGGTTGCAGAAAAAACAAATTTTTTATCGTTTCTAATTTAATAATATCGTATAATTTATTATTTCTATAAACTGGAATATTTTGTAGAGGTTCGCATTAGTCATTTATAGTCAAAATGTCTCATATATATTTTTGAAGGAAAGTTTTCAAATACTTTAGGCATACTTCCTGATGACACATGAACATACTTGTTTAATTTTTTTTTGTAGTTTGCATATTTTGTCATGTCTAATTTATAATTTAAATTGTTATAATAAAGAACTGGAAGTTTTAAATAAGCTAGCATTGTGTACTAAAAGTGGATGTTATAAAACTTACCAAACTGTTCACATAATTCAACATGTAGGATTTTGGAATTCTTCAAACAGTTAAAATGTAAAAAGTTTCAAAAACTTATCTGGCCTAAATCTTTACTTGGACTAGGTACTGAATAAGTAGGTTGGTAGCAAAAAGCAGGAACATAAAGATGTTACTAAAGGAGCTCATTTGTTTATTTCAAATCAGCACTTCAGAGAGGCCCTTAAAGGGGACACCTCTTTGAAGTGGCAATGTGACATACCATCTGCAACCACCTTGACTAAACTTAATTCCCTTTTGCTCATCTGCAACTCACTTGATCATTCGAAACTGAATAGGAAAGTCTATCATCTCTTCTCTAGTTATTTAAGATTTTCAAAGCATCTATACAATTTGTAATTTTCTGCAAGAAATTTGCTTGAAAAAACATGGATTTGTGCAGCATTGGTAAATTGGGTGAAGCATGATGTCATTTGGAAACATATACCTTAGTAAAAAAAACTCTTCAAAGTTTTCAGCAATGAGTGAAGAACAGCAAGAACTAATATTACTAAGATCTGGTGCAAATTGTTCAGAAAGCAAAAAACATTTCAACTATATGTGAACATCATAAGTACTACTATTTAAACGCATATGAAACTCATCAAAAAATGTGTTGTGATCCTACAAACATACATAAGCAGCCTGTGAAGAAATCTTTGCGGTCAATAAACTTGGCTTCATCTAAATTGTTGAGAAATAAGAAAATCTTTGTAAATCCAGAACAAAAGTTATGCATAACCTGTCGCAAAATTGTTAAAATTGGTACTGAAGCTTATAATGAAGAAGAAAGTGACTTAGATGATCCAGATGTAATTTTCATCACCCTGAGATAAAGAAGGCCAAATATAGAGGATGTGAATAAGAGTTTAGATTCCTTAGGATGCTCTCCAATTAAACAACAGGGCTATTCCAAGTTCCAGAAAGGCATCATATGGGCAAACGAAAATTAGAAAAAGTTAGTAATGTTTTAGAGAAAAAAGTGTACCAAGCATTAGATATTGGTGAAGATTCCATCTGTAGTGGGGAAAATAGTGATGAAATTGTTAAAAAAAGCAAGGATTTTGATGACATAATGCTATTGTTGAAAGAAAAAAGTTGCCAAGGTAGGGACATCAGAAAAAATTAAAATTTTAACTTTTGCTCCTCCATCTTGGACGAAAGAAAGAATTATGCCCGAATTTAAAGTTAGTGACTATGTAGTCCGCCAAGCTAAAAAACTAAAACTAAATTTGGTATATTATCAAACCCTGAACCAAAAAAGGGCAAAATTATACCTGATTACATGTCAAATTAGTCACTGATTTTACCAAAATGATGAATATTCTCGAATGTTTCCAGGAGCTAAAGATAAAGTTAGCGTTAAGATTAATATGTATATGCAAAAAAACTGATATTATGCAACTTAAAAGAACTTTACTCCTGTTTCAAACTTGAATATTCAAATGTTAAAATAGGTTTTTCAAAATTTTGTGAAACTAAGACCAAAATGGTGTGTTTAGCTGGGCTGCAGGTACACATTCAGTATGTGTCTGTTGTCTGCACCAAAATGTGAAGCTCCTTTTAGATGCCTTCAAAAATTCAAGAAACTTATAAAAGAGCTAATGTCATTTCTAGTATGCGACTTGGAGAGTTCTAACTGTATGCTTCAACATTGTGATAATTGCCACTCGTCTGAAAGGGTTGGCAGGTTTTTTAACCCCAAAAATTACAATACATAAATGATCAAAAATTGAATACAAACAATGGGTTAATAACGACCGTTACAGAATTGATAAAACAGTCTTCGACTGTGGATGATTTCCTTGAGATCCTGATACAAAAGTTACAGGCACTTTATACCACATTATACATCTCTAAGTGCCAATCTAAAATCATTTCAAAACCTCAAAAATAACTTGCCTCCTAATGAAAGCAATTTTGCTTCTAGACTTTGCCGAAAATTATACCTTTCTTATTCAAAATGAAATTCAAAGTTACCATTGGACAAGAAATAGCTGCACAATTCATCCCGTTTGTATCTATTTAATCAATAATGAAAATGAATAGAAGTTATTACCATTGTTTTATAAGTGAAGATGGGATCATGATGTTGGTTTTGTAAATTTAGTACAAAAGAAGACAGCCCAGTGGTTGGCAGAAGAATGCCCTCAGATAAAAAGTATCCATTATTTCACCGACGGATTGGGTGCCCAATACAAAAATAGAAAAGCTTTACAAATTTGGGGTTATCACAAAAGTGACTTTGGTATTTAGGCAGAACATTCCTTCTTTGCCACAAGTCATGGAAAATCAGTCTGCGACGGCCTAGGGGGAACTGTAAAGCGTGTTCTGAGAAAAGCCAGTCTACAACTAGCAGATGATAAGCAAATAACAACTGCAGAAGGCATATACAATTTTGTAAAATCAATATTGAAAAATGCCATTTTCACTATTTAGCAAAAAATGAAATTAACTTACAACGAAAGAAACTTGAAGAACGATTTTTGGCGGCTCGAACAATACCCGGAACTCGAAGTTTCCACAATTACAAGCCACTCTCAAGTGATTCACTGGAATTAAGAAGAGTAACATGTTCCAATTGCCTTCTTTAGTTTTCTCCTTTGACAAAATGTTTCGCAATGGTCATGCATCCGTCCCCAACCAAATGCTTACGTTGCTGCTGTTTATGACGAAAAGTGGTACTTTGCCCTTGTTAAGAATGTGTTGTGACGACGAAGAAGATGCTGAGCTTCTTTCCTCCATCCACCTGGACCAGCGGTGTCATTCTTTTGGCCATACAGAGAAGACTGTTGTATGGTGCCTTTAGAAAATATTTTGTGTGTGGTTGGCGTATCAGAATCAACTTCTTTAGGACGAAGGTTTTACTTTAAGGAAGAGGATATTAAATCAACGGAATTATCTTACTTAAAATGGAATAAAAACCAAAGTACCATAAAGAAACTTATCTAAAAATCTGATCACTTATTATAAAGTTAAATTCTCAGGCAGCCAATGTTTACCTTATTTAAAATAATAAAGAGTTTATGAGACTACTATAAATCTCATCTTGTTTGAAAAATAAGTTCAAATTTGGTTACAAAAAAGGAAAGGTGAGTGATTTTGTTACACAAAATATCGGCTAAATGTTTAAAAAAAATTAATCCATTTTATACTGTGTTGGTTAACATTTTTCATAATTATTTACTGTATGCAGAATACTTATTTTTTTAGTATTACAATCAGAAGCATGAAATACTTAATTTTAAATGTTTTATAAAAACGATACTATTTCATATTCAAAAAATTTACTTTTCTTTTTGTCTAGCATAAAATTGTTATTAAAGCAATTTTGTTCTATAATAGTTAAGTCCCAATGACTTCAATAATGGTTGGATTTTTTTTTTATCATCTATGTAGTAAATTAATGCATACCAAAATAATGTAATATATTTTAAAATATTAGTTTTATTTAAAATCGAATATAAAGGCTTTGTCTTCTAAATATATCTTAATTATGTAATTCATCCAGAAAAATTAAATTGAACCTTTCAGCAACCTTGTATCAGTATATAGAAGTTTTAAAAGTTTCCTTAAAATGGCAATGATGTTTTTCTTTAAAAGAATTGTAAAAAATAAATATATAAGCCAAGACCTTTAGTACAATTAATATATTAAAAGTAATGAAAAGTTTTTTAAAAAAAATAGCAAGAAATTGATTTAGAAACATTAATTGAATGTTGATGTGCAAAAAATAGGTTTTCGGTTTTTAAACTTGATTATCTACCCATTAAGGCAAAACACCATTCTGATTTTTTATTATTTTAAAGCCTAAAACCTAAGGAATCTATAGACACCAAAATCAATCTCCTGAGAGGAGGTAGAAAAAAGTAATTAGCACATTCCTGTAGTCATGTATTTTCGAAAAATTGAAAAAAGTTGAATTATCAACATTTTTGTAATTTTTTAATATTACTTTACCCATTAACTTGCTGAAGCTTAGTTAACTATAAGGTTTCATTAAGCTTTAAAAATAATTTGAAGCCAAATGCTCCATAAATACTGAAGTTATAAGCATTTCTGTTAATTGATTCGATTTTGGCTAGTGATCGGGACGAGAACGAATTCTGAGAAATCCAATTTTTAAAATTCAATATAAAAAAAAGTTACAGTAAGAAACCAAAAAAATTTGGCATATATTCTTAAATCATATAGAAGAACAAATGTACAAAGATTCAAAAAAATCTGAGTCGGTGGGTGACAAATCACCCTATTTTTGGGTGTTTTGACATGGAATGACCCGCTACTAACTTTAAAAACTAGGTGCAAATGCACATTACCATAAAAAATTTAGGATCGGTGATGATTTGTGATTTCAAAATAATTATTTTTATATAGATTATTGAAAACCATGATAAAAAAAGTTAGTATTAACGATTTTGGGAAAACTAGTCGAGACACAATTGCGACTAAATTTTTTTGTTTGCAAAATTTAAAGTTCTTGTAGCATTTTGCAACTAGAAACCAGTAATTTCGAACCATTATTGACACTGTATTATTTTTGAGATGGGGCATAATTGTGCAGGTATGGAATCGCCAGTTTTTATTTTCAAAAAAAACCCAGCGTTCCAAAATTTTAGGAATCACAATTTATGATTGCCGGAGTTTCTAGACTTCACGATTGCGATTTTAAGATGATTATTTTTGGC
Source organism: Oedothorax gibbosus (assembly GCA_019343175.1). Taxonomy (NCBI): domain Eukaryota; kingdom Metazoa; phylum Arthropoda; class Arachnida; order Araneae; family Linyphiidae; genus Oedothorax; species Oedothorax gibbosus. The sequence continues at coordinate 8,254 of JAFNEN010003043.1, forward strand.
AAGGAAGATCTTTGTAAACTACTTAAAAAGATGGTAGTAACATACAAAAACTAGTCGCGATAAATGCAACAATTTTTTTTGAAATCAAAAAATTTTAGGATTTAATTGTTTTTTGTGACCGTTAATTTGGAACCCCGGTTGAAAACTAACTTTTCCCCATTTAATTTTTAAAAAGTGCAATTTACTTGTAAAATTCAAGAAAGGAAAATTATACAAAAGCAAAAATTGAGTACCATAAAAATAAGATAACTCACCTTGCCAAAAAGAAAGAAAAAATAACAGACTTTATAGTGAGAAACTTCCACACAGGCTCATACGGGATAAAAGTTCTTTAGAGCAAAATAAAACAAACAAGCCCATACAGAGCTAATGTTATGCTTATATTATAGATAATTGTAATGGTATAAGTAGCCACTGTCAGGCCTAAAAATAAAACAAAGGTTATAAGAACAAACATTTTAGTGTGTAGATACCATTTACAAAATAAAACTAATTTTATAAATGAAATGTATTAAGCAAAATCAATTTTAATTTAAGAAATCATGAAATGTTCAGAAATGGATAGTGGCTTAATAATGATACGAGTATGCTTGATAGTCACACAGATTGGCAAGTAGCAAACTTATGAACATTGTATAAAACTTACATTAAAAACTATTTTTTTCAAAACATAATACACTACAAAAAACCAAGAGATTTAATGAAATTGAGCAAAATCAATAAAAGCTTTCATTTCCATACGTTTAAATCTTGTTGTTGTTTTTTTAATTTCTAAAACATGTCATCACAATATGACAAATCATCTTGCATTCTAAAATAATTGTATTACAGATGAAAACAATTCTTTTAAAAATGAAAAATATATTATAGGAGTTACACATTAAAAAAAATTTTGCAAATATTACTAAAGACATACCAAAATCTCCATCGGAATACTTCCCAAAAGGTTGCAATATTAGTGTAATAACTGACATCAAGGGTTTCACTGCACAAAACTGAAGTGTAGCCTACAAAACATATTCATATTAGTTATCTTCATTGTACATCAATAAAAAAATTTAAACATTTCACAAATTAAAAACTCAATATTAGAAATCTTTATTTCTATTTGAAAGTTCAAAAAAAAGAAAAAAGGACTTAATATTTTAGTCAGAACTTTGTACATGCATACTTTACACTAAGAAAACAAGCATGACATTTAATTACAACATTTTGTCATTAAATACATGTTTATATATCTATATATACCTGTTTACAAAATCTTAAAATCCCAATTGTGTATGTTTTCCCACCAAGGCAGCAAGTTCCATACAAAAGGCTAGGACCTAAAATGCAGTTTTTTAAACATTAAAATTGATTAAAATATTTTTTTAATATTGCCTATTAATTCTGATATAAAATAAAAATGCATGAAAATTTTCATAGAAGTCAGATATAGATAGCAAACAACCATTTTTTTTTAAATATTCAAAACAAAAAATACATAATAAACTAAAATTAATGTATCACTAATAGAAGAATAAATCATGAATTAAAGGTTATTCATTATTGACTGAGACAGTGACAGGAATACTGAAATTACTTTATAGGTTGCCCACGAATTTCAGCCATATGTTACTCTTCTCCACCAAGATACTCATAAAACAAGCTTAAGAAATTGTAGATTACAAAAGCTGAAAAGAAAAAAAGAAAGAACTTATTTTAATTTCAATACAATAAAAACTATTATAAAATATATACAATAGATAATTTAAATATAATGAAATATAAAAAAAAACTTTTTATGAAAATGCAAAAATTTATTAGACAACAACTTAAATAAACTTGATATTATGGTTTATTTTACACTAGCTGTTATACCCGACGTTGCACGGGTAGAGTGTGGAAAAATAATTTAACAGTCAATTTAACTATTTTTTTTCTTTCATTTTAGTTACATAACATATGAAGATTACCCAGTAATTTTCCATTTAATTACCCAACTTGGATATAGTAATGATTAATATTAATTTCAAAAATACCTTTGATAAGAAGCGCAAATTAAAAAGAATACATATTTAAGTAAAAAATAATCAGTAAGAATTAAAAATGGAAAAAAGCTAAATCTTAAAAGGGTCTCAAACATTATTTTAACGCAATTCAAGGGAGTTCTCCAATAAATTAAGTAACTTTTTTTTGGACACTTTGTAGATATAAATACAATATAAGCAGTACAAAATGGCAGAAAAAAATGCGTTTAGGACAAAATTGGTATAATCTGTTCTTCCAAAGTAGTTAAAAATTAAATCTCACTTTAAACTGATCACTCTTGGTCTGCGTGCAGAAAATAAAATATTCTTAATGAAAGTGAATTACATGATCTAATTGTTTAGATGTATAAAGCTACTCCAGCAAACAGCAAAACGATTTGCATTTTTTATATTTATTTGTTTTTTTAAACTGTGATAAAGATACTAAAGCAAACGAATTTTATTTTTAATATTAAATATTTTTCTAACTGTCTAAAAAGCTAGCAAACGATTTTGTTTAAGATGTTTTATTCTAATTTTTTAGCTGTAATTAAACTAAATATACTTAAAAAGTCGTTTTAACAAATGTGTAAATAAAACTAAATAAACAATCCGTGAAAACGTGCTGTTTAAGGAGCAATAAACCTCTAAGGTCTTCAATGCATTGAATGAGAAACATAAAAACATTCGAAACGATAAAAGGAAAGGTCTGATTCGAAAAATTCTTAGCCTATGTTTGTTCGGAGATGAGATGAATTTTTGTGCAAATTTCGTGACGATCTGTTGCGTGGTTCTTAGATCTCGTGTCTTAAACAAACAAACAAACAAAAAACAAAAGTTGCCTTTATGTATATTTAGCTCATTTGGCACGTTTTAGGAAAAAAATTGGCGAGAAAATAGATATAGTTACAAACACACCCATTATACAGCTCTAACACAATGACTTTCGAACAACCAACCAGCTTATAAATTATTATAAAACAAGAAGTTCATAAAGAACTAAAATAGCCTACTTTCCTGTTACTTAAATACTTACTGAAGTTCTAATCGGGAAAAAAAACTAGGTTCCTAAGTAAATATCATCAACAGCCGTTTCTACACTAGATTTATACACATTAGAAAAAAAAATCGAAAACACAGCACCCAGCTATAATTTAAACTTCTAAAAGCCAAAATCAACTATTTTCCTTAATATTCGTTCGCAAATTAATTAAATATTATTTATCATCTGCTCGTGATTTATTTGTAGTTCGAAGAATAAATATTTATTAATAACAAAAGTAATGAAACTACTCCGAACTGCATTAAAAAACAAGAAATGTAAATTAAAACTAAGCATAATTGCATGCAAAAGTATGCCTTGCCGCTTTCTTGGTAGATAATTAATGAATAATCAAAGAATCAAATTGTCTACATTTTATGACGTCATTCCAAAACTGATTCATGAAAATATTATTTTGCTTCAAATATGTTTAAATAAAGTTTCTCATGCCATTGTTGATTTGGCAACAGTGATTTAAATGACTCAAAATTGAATTTCAAATGCTAATTCAATGGAAATTCGCCGACAGATAGTAGATTTATGTCCGTCCGGACGTACAGACAGACGGACAAAAAGTATGAAAGTTGGGTATCTGAGGTCATAGCTTTCTAACAAAAAAGAATTTTAAGATCCGATGATTAGAACCGATTTTGGAAGGGGGTACGGACGGACAGACGGACATCGACCGCATGTCAATACCTACTTTTTCATTTTTTTAATTCTTTCGAATTAAAAAAAGAAAAGTAGGCTAAAAAATGCCCATTCGGCGAGTTTTAGTTAATATTTGGCGAGTTTGGCAACGTATTTGGCGAAAAAATAAAGACATAAAACCCTAATATGCAGCTCTAGTGCGACGGCCTTTATTAAACCATCATAGTTCAGTAATAGCTTAACTATTGTTAACATTTATTGCTTAAATAGGCATACATGCAGTCAACAGAAAAATCAATGAAAAAATCATCAAAAAACCCACAATAAAATCCGGGAATGGAGACTGCCGGAATTACGTCACTTGAAACATGTCAATTATTTTTCAAATAATGAATTTAGTTTCTGAAGTTAATGGCAACAGAATAAAATAAACTTTTCAATTTTAATTACTTTTGTTAAAAGTTTTATTTAATTTTTCAGCCGATGGCATCAGGAAAGTAAAAAAATGATCGGATTTGAGCCAAAGTGGTGTAGTTTTTCAGAAAAACGTTCGAAACGATAGAAGGAATGGTCTGATTCGAAAAATTCTTAGCCTATGTTTGTTCCGGAGATGAGATGAATTTTTGTGCCGAATTTCGTGACAATCTGTTGCGTGGTTCTTTAGATCTCGTGTCTTATACAAACAAAACAAACAAGCAAAACAAACGGAAGTTGCCTTTATGTATATAGATAACACTATACTAAGAAATTGCTTATACTGAGTATTAGAAAAATTAAGTAAAAAACATACTATTATAGCAGTAAAAACTAGAACTTCAGTTACAAAAATGCTTCTAAAAAAAATTGGAAAAATATCTAAAGTTTTTTTTCTACCAAAAACCAATAAAAAAGTCATTAGAAAAAGAGGCTAAATTATCTGCTACTTTTACTATCAGAAACAAATAAGACTTTTTAATAATTTTAATAAGATAAAATCATGCTTGTATATATTCAAAGTCATTAAAACCATAATAACAAATTAAAAAAGGGAAATTATGCTTACCTTCATACCAGTTCTAACACTGTCAAAATACACATAGTACATATCATGGAAAAAGAGCAAGGACAACCAAGAATCGAATGCATATATTGGTACAATAAATAGAATCTCACAATCCATCTTTTTCTGCAGGACTTGTATAATAACATAAATGTAAATAAATTCTGTAAAAAAAATATATAAGAATTAATAAATGCCTCCATCCTATTATACATTCCTATCCATCATCCCTATATTTTACAAGGTTGCATAATTTTGGGATATACCAAAGAAAGTAGATTTTTAAAAGCGGGTCTGTCCATTATATACAGCAGAACCCTCCATTATCCGATATATATTTGGGAACAGAAGTGTAAAGGTCACGCTCAGATATTATCACATAATTTTGAACATGCACAAACTTGTGTAAAAAGCATAGTTTTGGTGGCATCAGTGTTTTGTAGAAAATGGAAAAGATGAGTTTTTGGAATTAGAAAAGTGAAGTTTGTTCTTTAAAATAAAATAGTACGAGAAAGAAAAAAGTATGAAAATTAAGTATATGTAAAGAAATGAGTTTTTTTTAAGTTTATTGAAAACTCAACATCCGCTACTACAAGAGGTAAGTTGGATAATCGAAATTTCGGATAATGAAGAATTATGTGTGGATTTAAAAAAAAAAAATAGTAATTATAACTATAGCATGAGAAACACCTGAAGTCCACGGCCGAATCTCCAAAATCTATGCTGGTTTTGCTCTTGTTAAACAGTGAATTTTAGTAAAAAGCTAGCATTAAAAACTAAACTTCCTTGACAAACAGAAAGGTTTTTTTTAAAAATTAATTCTATTATTATTTTTTAATATCGAAGGAGTTCTGGGAAAATTGCTTATTTTTTCACTTTATAGTCTAGCTACACATAGTCTAGAGAAGATACTTGGAGTTTCCCAAATCTTTAAGATTGCTAGAAATTCACTTTTAATTTTTAGAGTTGCCGCTTTGCAACCTTAAAATCACAGAAGTTTCCCAATTTCAGAAACACCAGAATTTCCTAATTTCAAAATCTGTGAAAATTTCCCAAAATTTCAGACCCTAACTGGAGTTTCTCGTTTTTTGAATCAGGGAATTTGGCCCATTTCAGTATCGCTGCAGATCCCTCATTTTAAAAAATCATCTAGTTTTCTGAGACATTTTTTTTGTGAACAGAGGGGTTCTGGATAAAGAGTAAACAGATAATAAAGGTTTCCAATTGATGTTATTTTTAAAAAAACTAGATTTTCCTTCAAAATTACCTTATTTAATAGTTTCTTTTAAACTTACCTGATGGCAATTTATAAGAAGGGGGGGCCCAAAAAAAAAAACTCCTGATATAGTCTGAGCCACCAACAGTTTGTAAGAAATGGGAGAAAGGAGGGTTGTCCCATTTGTAGCCGTTTACATTTGGGACTCTCGGCCGAAGCATCTGTTATTTCACTACCAAGGGGGACAGACATGAAGTGTCTTCTATGTTGACTCCCAAATCGGAAGATCATGCATTCTGTGGAGAAAAAATTTAATTTAAAAATTTAATTTCACACTGTAGTTTTTTTTAAATTATTATTGCTGTTTCTAATCTCCTGTTGTCTGACAAAGTTAGACAATATCAGTAAGCCATTGACCCCAAAAAGGGTCTGACACTAGACTTTGGGACAGTTATAAATGTCTAAGGCAGTCTGAAATGCGCTGAGGTGATGCCTATTCTTTTTTTAGATTTAAGGCAAAGATTAAAATTTATGTTACCCTAGAATATGCGAGGCTTTTCAATTTGTCCACTGACAGTCGGGACAGACAGGTAGGTTTTGGGTTTGCCAATCACAAGAAAGAGACCTTTCTTAGAAAGAGTTTCAGCCAATTCATTTCCGTTAATTCAACATGTGAGGGGGATTATTATTATATTCAGAAGCTTTGAGTAGGTTAGAAACAGAAGGTACTTGCTATTAATGCCAGCAGAAGTTGCACCCTTTTTTTCCCCCAATACCCAATTCACTATTTTGATTTCAAGCAAAGTGTTTAAAAAAATTTTTATGTTTTGTTGCAAAAATTTTAGGTGTAGATCATTGGGCAACCCCAAAAACCACAAAATCTTAGTTGTAGTGGCTTTTAATACGCAAGTACCGAACGAAAAAAATTAACATTTTTAAAAAGATAGACTTCATATTACAAATCAAAAAGAGTATCTTATAAAAACATTTTTGCCGATTTAAATGAAAAGTTTAAAAAATTTAATTTCAAAAATTTTGCAATTGCAGTAAGGATGTTTTTTGTAATTAAACCAAAGAGGAAAAACTTAAATAAATTTATTCTTTCTTCATCATTTTCTTTAAAATACTTTTGGGGTTAAATTTCCTAGTTTCGGAAAACAGCGACTTTTTATTTCTCGCCAAATTGTTAGCGAGAAAAACACGCCCCATAGCGACACGTGATTAGACGATGTTTACTCGGAACCGCCAAAGTCAAACAACTGTGTTGCCAGATGGTATTATTTATTCGCCTTTTTTGGCCAACGTTCCGAAAAAGTCGCCGTTATACCGAAAAATAGATTTTAACCCTCCCCTTGTTTAAAACAAATAAATTTATAGGCAATATTTCAGCTCTAGTTACAATTTTACAAAATCGCTGAATATGAAGGCCCAAGCAGTTAGTTGGACAGCCGTCAAATAAAATTTTTACTACCAATCTATATCGAAAAATTCATTAGATAAGGAAATCATTAATAAGTCTTAAATTGTTTCTTTATAGGTTTAAATACAATTTACTTAAAATTATAAACAATATGAAAATGGGTTTTTTTTTACTTTTTTAAACAACAAAAAGAACTAAACACACAAATGAATCCCCAGGTGAAATACAAATCAACTTGCTGGGCCAAAAATAAGTTCCATGTAGACGTTTTTATTCTTTTAAGTGTAAAAAAATTCTCTAACAAATTTGAAAAAAAAATTTTTAATATTTGGGTTTCTATTTTTTAGGTCATTTGTTCACTTTTGGCGAACCTTTCAACGCCTGTCATTACGACATGTATTGATTTGATAAATTGTGCAATATGCTAGTTACATTTTTTTCGTTTGACTAACTAGAACAAAAGTCATATTCATCACGAGTAAAAAAAACGAAAATCAATTTAAAAAAAAAATTATTTAAACTTACTTTTAGCAAAAAAAAAGAACAACAATGACACAGCAAACGGACAATTGACAAACGTATTGCCATAAAAAACTGGTTTTGTTTATTCCTCAACCATCCTCAACAGCTCTCTGGACTGATTGACAAAACAATCAGGTGCAAAAAGAATTGTCGGTTTTTGGTTTGCTTTTTATGATGGCATACACGGAGGACGTAATAGTCCGCAGAACTTACCTTTTTTCTATTAATTGATTGGTTGCTTGTGTTTGCGTGCCTAGGAACGTCATCAAGGAGGAGGAACGTAAGTCCTGCGCACCAATTTCAGGATATCGTGAACGATGTGAAACCTTCTTTCATTCTGCCTCAAGACGTTACCGCAAGCACTTTTACTCGTCAGTAGTTAGTTTAGTGGCTCAACGTGACAAGCAAACAGTGTCATACATCGGCGGAGCTCAGATTCACTTGTGCCTACATAACCAATCACTGGACGAGAAAATGTTACGAAGGTTCACATGTCCTGTAATCCGTGTAATGTTACTCTTGCACACGTCCCCCCCCCCACCCCTCCTATTGTCACAGCAGCATACACCCCCCATTCATGGGCAGGACCCATCATCCTGTTTAAGAAAATTATCACTAAATGTGTTCTTTTTGAAGGAAATAAGTTGTCATTTTTATATTTACGATCAAACCCATATTTTTCTAATTACTACATTCCTACGAAACTCTCTAAATGCTTCAAAAATTGTTTTCACTAAATGGTATTTTACTTTCGAACGTTTTACGTAGTAAAAACAAGTTTTTTCTGTATTTATAACAAAATGATAATCCTACTGCACTCCTTTATAAAACACTGATTGGAAGTGATAAGTGTCTTAGCTAAAAAGAAAAATGATTAAACAGAGAATGAAAATTTTTATGTGGTAACTCTTAGATCACAACTAATAAAAAAACTTTTTTTGTAGGAAGATTAACCAATTCAAATAACTTTTTTTTTCATGGAAACTCTAATTCTAATTATATTTTAAGAAAGTTCAAGTTATAAGAAATTCAAAACCTCTTAACACTTGAATTGCAAATATATATGCCAGTATATAAGATATTCAGTTACGGATTTCGCCTAGGCCTTCAACGGCCCGGCCTAGGTGCCCAGTCAGGAAGGGGGCCCTTAAAATGATAAAAATCGCTAAAAATTCGCCTTAAAAAAAATTGGAAAATCGCCACTCAAAAAACTGTAGCGGCCTCAGTAACCCACAGTCGGTCAAAAGGATCCTCAAGGGGAGATGAGTCTACTTCAGCTTTTATACTACTGCTATCGTTGTTATTCAGAATACTGGTAGGAACGCAGAGGGTAAATCTGCGCTCCTCTAGCTAGAGTGGATGAAGCTCAACTCACTCTCAGGAATTTACATAGATTTAGAAATAATGCAGTCAATAACTATGATGCCGTCATTCGTTCTTTTGCATAGAAGACGTTCGCCATGTTGATGTTAAGAATAACTATTGCCAATACTGTATTATTCTGATGTTTATTAAAGTCGCTTAAAAATATATGTTCTGTATAAATGTATTTCATTTGCTAAATTTCCCAAACTAGCTCGAGATGTGTGGGGGAAGGGGGCAAATGTCAAGTGGCCTAAGGGCCCGGTATTTAAATCCGGCACTGAAAATATTAGTTATTCTAAAACAAAATAGTGTGAACTTATAAATAGAGTAAAAGTAGTACTGCATACCTAGATGCCAAAATTACATACCAGAAAAAATTTATTCCAAAAACATGGCTCTATTAACCACCTTTACCACCAAGCACAAAATGGACAACACAGGTTTTTGTAGTGCGGGCATACGTGGGTTTACGGTTGCATTGGTCAAGTTTTGTATTTTATGGGTATGGGAGAACTTAGTAGAGTTTACACAGTTTAAAAAAACATGTATGAGTTATTGCTATTATTTTTTAAGAAATTTTGAAAGGACCAAACAAAATCAATATATAAATTTCTAAACTCATATAAAAAATATTTTTATTTCAAAGAGATGTTTTTAAAAAAAATTAGGCATAACAAAAGAAAAGACAAAGAGTGGGAGGAAAGAAAGGGAAAATAGATTACACATTAAATCTGAGGTGGTAAATATGAAATTTTTACTCGCCAAATATAATTGATTATTAGTAATTACAAAATTTTAACACAATATTATTTTTCAATGAATAGCCACATAAACTTTATTACATACAAAGTAAGATTTAGTCCGATAGATTATATAGTAAAAAAAAATGTAGCAGTTTTACTGACAAAAGAAATAATACATTTTATTTAAACTTATATTATATAAATGGCTATAATAAAAAATACTTTTAATACAATATCAGGTTAGTAAACTGGGATGACGGAAGTGTAAATTTTTTGTAACGAATAGGGACTAGTAGTATAAGAATAAACTTTTGATGAAAAATTTAAGAATCTATTACAGAAATGTATAGTATCTAGATAATACGTATGTATAAAAACTTTAGCACTCCGAAATTAGGAAATACATTTATAAAACACAACGATCCTGAAGGTCATGGTAGCAAAATGTAGTTATAAACATAAAAGTTACAAAATTCTTAGAAAGCAAAACCAAATATCTTAAATATTTGAAATAAAGTTGCAAATTTTGAAATACACGTAGAAGTACAATCTTATAAAGCAAAATATTTTCTAAACAACTTATTTGTCAAAAGTTCCAACGTTTTAAATTGGGGAGAAAGAAATGTTAATTTGGGGAATTAGATAAAAAAAAAAAATATTTTCTAAACAATTGAATTGGATAGAAAAAGGGTCTATGTAAAAGGAGCCTTACTACGTTGAGTTATAAAATGGTGATGGAAAATTCCATTGTGAGGTTAGTTGAATTTTTGAGTAAAATAATTTGTTTTCACTTATCTGACTTTTTTACTTGTAAAAAAAAGGCTCCAATGAATAATTTTAAAAATACGTATAAAGTAGCATAATAATAATAATACCTATATAGGAACATTTTTCAAATGATAAATTTAATTCTTAGTAAGAACCCTTTCTCTGAATTATGTGGTTAGAGATTAAGAATCTTATTCTCAAATTATTTGTAGCACATCCATACTTTTTATTAAAAAAACAAAGGTACATACTTTATGATTTTTTTTTCTGTTCAAAACAAATATGGGAAAACTAGCTCTCCCCCTCCTCTAAAACAAATGGTGTGGTACGCAACATCATAATTTTTTTTCAAAAACTAGCATTTTGGCCCAATTAATGAAAAAGGTTGTCGACCACTGCCCTAATACTTTTGAAATGAAATCATATCTAAGAAACTGTGTTTCTATGACAATTCCTTTGATGCCGATTACGAGAGTTCCTGTGCCTGAAAACCTTCAGGCACAATCCACAGTTATAGGGACGCTCCCCTGTGTGTATCAACATGTGAACACCAAGATTGCCCTTCATAGCAAACTTTTTACCACACACCCCACAGGCATGCTTGAAGGGAAAGGAGTCCGGTCCAGGGAAACTTTCATAGTGGAAAGTATCAAAGCTGTCAGACACAAATATGCCAAGATCTAAAGGGAAGAAACAAAAAACTGAATTAAAAAATGAAGCAAAATAAAATAAAAGTATAACATAATCGATGATTAACATTGCAAGGTAATTTTTTATTATGTAATTTGTATAAGAAAGTATTATGTAATAATAGTAAAAGTCAAAACTTAAGGATAACCCAATTACTATGATATATTATTAATAATACCAAATATTGACCTATAGCATATATTCAATAAAATACTAGTACTAGTATTTTATTGACGCATTCAAGTATAAAAATTATTGCATATAATTATTTTTATGAAATAACCTAATACCTAATTTAGTCAAGCAAATAACTAAAGCATCACTAATAAAGTTATGGAAATAAGAACAAATATAGAATAATATAAATATAATGAATACTAGAGAATACAAATCATTCAAAGACTCAGTTTCAGTAAGTAGGTACATTATTTATCAAATACTTTTATCTTTTTTTTTTTAAATAATAAACTGAATTGCTGAACACTTTTCTGCAAAAAAGAGAAAACACATGTAGTAAATTAGTATAATTTTAAATATAACGGAAAGATCATTCAATATAACAATAATCAAATTTTTAATATAAATATGTTTAATTATACTTATTTTTAAAATACATCATTGGATAAGTATAAGTTAAAATATTGATAAAAATAAATAATAATAATAAGTAACATTATATCTGTCTGTCAATCGCAATTATGCAGAATTATGTTTGTGTTTGTAATTTGGTAATGTATTATAATCGTTTCCGGCTGTATATTTCTAGCTCTAAAGAACTTGAACACATTTAAAATGCGCTTTGTAACTTAAATCTGTGGTCCAGTGACGGAGTCACCACCTGAACTTGCACCCAATTTTTATTATTTAAAATATAGTTATTATTCAAAAAGAAAATGTGTGAAAATGGTATTTGGCGGTATTAAAAGTTAGATTAACAAGGAGTACGAAGAAAAAGGAACCATTCCATGTTCCATGGGCTTGTTTCACGTGGTACGGAAAGAAAACCAAACTACCAATGAAATTGCAGTACAGAGAGAGTGACGCCACAAGAAACCAATCAGCTTGTTTTTCGTAATAAAGGAAGAAAACCAAACAATCAATGACATTGCAGGGAGAAGAGTCGGACATCACAAGAAATATTCCCATTGCAGTGGGCATTTCAAGCCGCAGCCAAGTCAGCGCCTTGGTCTCGAGATCGGAAGGTCCCGCCCCCGCGATCGAGTTCCCGTACCACTGCACTGGAGACCCACTGAGTATATGCGGAGTACGTGCTCGTTAAATCTCTTGGGTCCGAAAGTCCTGTGGTCGGTCATTGCGCAGTTTACCACGGGTACAGGTCCCTGGAGACTATTTCCCTCCCTTTTAGGGACATGTCTAAAATTGTGGAAGTGGCGATAGAAGGCAACATCTGTCTTGTATGTGTGTGTATGTCGTGTCCGTCCTTCTTGAGTTCTTGACGAAGGTTTATAAGCTGGTCCATAGCCTCCTACATAGAATGCCCGTATACTCAAGAAATAACATAGATTCACAGGCTGTCCTCAAAAAGTACTCTGGTCGCGCCATCTGTTGGTAGTCGGTCGCATATTTTAGTAGGAATGTATTCGCGGTGAATGACGGATCCAGCGGGCTATTTCGAATACCGTTCAGTCCGAGTAACATAATAAACAAATGAGTTCTTTTTTTATTTTGTTTCTGCTTCCAAGCAATATTATTTGCCAGAGAAATTCCTAAAATACCATTTTAAATTTTAAAAAATCTTTCTTCAACATGTTTGCATAGTGTAAAACCTGTTGTACCAGTGCTGGAAGTGCGGGGGGACGCGTTCCCCCACTTCTCAAGAAAATTGCTATCCATCCCCCACTTCTAACATCTCTCAAATCCATATCCCCACTTCCTATATTCACTTTAATCCATCCCCCCCCCCCCCTCCCACTTTTTTGTTTGCTTAGCCATCCCATATTTTAAATTAAAAAAAAATAATAATAAATTGTTCTATTTAGCCAAACGGTCAGTTAAAGCTCTTTCTGCTACAGCTCTTTTTTTTTAATTTAGATTTTATCGTAAAATGAGCTTAAAGTAGCGACCAATTTGCGAGCGTACTTCACTCGATTAACACAATCGGACACAAAGTGTTCGTATTGGTGGGGGGGAGGCGAGAAGCGCTCAAACCAAGAATAAGTCACAACACCAGGTGCCCCGAACTATATTGTTTATATATCAAGGATTCGCAGCTGAATGCTTCATTTCATTTTTTTGCCAGCTAATTCGTGATTCTTAGAGTGGAGTTGCCAGAAATCCTATTTTAAGTTTTTCTCGAAAAAAAAATAATAGTTGCTAGAATTTTTTTAAATGCATTTGAGAAAATCTCACCAGCATATAGGAACTAACCCAGTTATGCTATCAAGTTAAGAGAGAATGAGATCAGTATCTGGTCCAAACGGAAATCTGTTAATTTAATGGAATTTTTTTAAAGCCAAATTACTCCAGCAGCATTGAATATTTTTACAAGTACAGTCGAACCTCGTTAACGCGAACCCACTTAATATAAACTAAAAGCATTTCCTCGAACTAAAAATGCAATGATTAATATACATTAAAGCTTCATCTGTTTATTTATAGAAAATTGTTTTAAAGTCATTTTATTATTGTATTAAAATTGTATAATAAAAATGCAAACCATTGGTATTAAAAATGCTGCAAGTATCAACCTACTACTTTTAACTAAATTAGTTTGTTTGAAGATAATTACATAAATACATATATACAGTAAACTCCCTATTATCCGCGGGCCACGACCCCCCCCCCCCCTTTTTTTTCTCCCTACAAAAATAATAATAATTTAACAAAACGCGATACATGATATTTATTTGTTTCAAAACTTGTTGGAAGAATGCATTCCAAGAACGACGAACACATTTAACAAAAAGAACAACGAATGCATTTAAATAAGAATAACTATAGGAAACCTGGTGTGTGCCAAAATGTGTTCAGCCAGGTGCACCTCACGAACAGATTTTTGACAAAAGGCGTCACTTGTAAAATAAACTACCCGCTTTTTTAATGCATGAGAAACGAAAAAAAAGTTGTCTTGACAATTCAAGACAAACTACAACTCATTAAAAAGATGGAAAACGGAATCTCTAAAAATCAAATGTGTTTGCAGTATGGCATATGAGAAATGCAGGAATTGGAAAGTTACTTTTAAAAAGTAACTCTGTTACAGTTACTTAATATGAAAAGTAACGCGTTACAGTTACTTTATACGAAAAGTAACGTCCACAGTTACTTTTTGAAATTTCAAGTTATAAGAAAAATTGTAAAGCCATTTTTCAAAGAAAACCACAATTAACGAAACATAAGCACAAACAAAATGCTGAAATTATATTTAATATATATATTTTTTAATTTCAATCCTGGTTCAATCCAAGTAATTGGTCTGAACGTGCCCTCTCTTTCTTCCCCCCCCCCGGGGGGGGGGGGGGAGCTTTTTCAAGGGGAAATCGTACTTTGTTGTTGTTCATTGTTGTAGAACCCATTCTGGCTCAGGCAATACAAAGGGGTTTGCACTGGTCGAAACTTGCCCAACGACAACTGGCTTGACAGTCAGCATGACTTATTTTAAAACCCTTCTTTTCGGTAGAAGCCTGCCTGTAATTACGGGTCTTATAATGTGATACTAAGGTAAACAGATAAGGAGAAACATTCGTACTTTAACAATTCTGGCTGAAAGCTGCCGTCACACCTTTAGCAGCCAAAGTGGACAATTCTATTTTGCTTTTTCCCTCCCAAGAAAAGCTCATATTTCGGGAATACCAAATGTTCTCTTCTTAGGAGTGGAATTTCAAACAGCCTTGGGAAAGTAACGCAATTTTTCGTTACTTCGTTACCGCTAAAAGTAACTAAGTTACAGTTACAGTTACTTTCTGAAAAATGTAACTGCGTTACCCGACGTTACCTAAAAAAAGTAACTGTTACAAGTAACGCGTTACTCCGATCCCTGGAGAAATGACAATGAGAGACATTTTGAAGTAAGTAAATTTGTACTATACGATAACTGTATTACTTTACTTTTATAAAACCGGAAGGAATTTTGAGGATATGTATTTTCTTCACTTTTTCGGATTATCCGCGGATGCCGCGCCACCCAATTCCGCGGATAATCGGGAACGGGATAATCGCTCGTCGAACAACTTTTTGGGACAGCAAAAACGTCACAAGAGAACGGCTACGTAATGCGTGACATCACAAACTTAAAAACAGTATTATTGCGGTATTGGAGGAGGAGGAGGCTCGGCCATGACCTCACGACTGAACTTCGTTTCTGATTGA
>JAFNEN010003044.1:0-26010 GCA_019343175.1 Oedothorax gibbosus
TTCTTACAGATTTTTTAAAAATTTGTTTTTCACTAATTAAATTTATTTTATTCGCCGAATAATGGGAAAATTCACCAAAATTAAAATTTATTCCTGATTAAATATTAATGGCCAAGTTATTTAAATTTTATTTCACTTAATGCAAACAGTCGCAAAATTTGAAATTTATTTTCTGCCAAAAAAATTAATGACCAGCGAAAGAGAAATTAAGCTACCACTAATAGCACATAAAGTTAAAATATAATCAATAGATGTCAGTTTATAACTTTAATTATAATAATCTGAGTGCATAATATGTATTTTACATGATTTACTAAACTAAATATTCAACGTTGTTTATAACGTTACTTGTTTTTAACGTCATAAACATCACGGTCCCTTGAATGACGCTATAACTGGGTTATACTGTACTAAGATGTGTACCTAATATATGCCCTTCATTCACAGTTGAACAAAAAAAAAAACATCCTATGTGACATTTTTGAAAAAAAAAAGTTTTTTGTGTCAATCAACTTCTTTAGAGATATCAGGTTATCCCATTTTCATAAGCTTTCAGTAAAGCATATTTTTTACCGTCTGCAAGTGCAAGTAACGTTTTTGAAGGTTCTAAGTGCAAACTAAAATTTTTAAAGCTTGTTTTCACCTTTTATCACATAGCGTATTATTCTACTAAGCTCTTAAATGTAATCTTTTAACTAACTCTTTGACGTTTGCAAATTTTTTAGTAACCTTTTTCTTTTCTAGCATTTTGTCTTATAACTATATTTTACATGTTTGAAGATAAAAGTATTTGCTTATAATTTTGCATCAAATGACACTGTAGAGCATCTTACTAGTAATAATTTTAAAGGCATTTTTTACTTTTTTAAAGATAACTAATTTGGTATCAAAGATCATAGGATGCTAAGTAAGTTAAGGTTTTTGGACCGGTTTGCCTTCGACCTGGGGTACTAATTGCTAGCAGTTGCTCATATGAGTGCCTTATTTGCTGAAGATTTCTTAGGTAACAACCTTAGTTAGCTGGTATAGTTTTATGATCTGTAGAAAGTTGAAGGACTGTTGACACTTGGCCAGATTAGATTTGTGTCAGTAAGAGTTTACAGAGTAACAACAGACGGGTTCCTATGCCTTTTTTAATCATGTTTAGCAATTTTTGTTGTTTTCAACCCTTTCTTGTTTAAAACCAGGACACATTATGCATACTGTCTACCGAATATTAGTCTTGGCTATTTGAATGAAATATAGTATACACACATTTGCCCACACTATATATACTGGAATGGAAATTTATAATTAAGCTTAATTTAAAGCTAACTAGATAAACAATGTGCTTTCTATTTTATTAGGTACAGGATGTGGCTTTTTCTTTAGACAGTCGCTGGGTTTCTGTGACCACTTTAAGGGGTACTGCTCATGTATTTCCCATAACTCCTTATGGAGGTAAGAGCGCTCTCTATTTACAAAACTCTTGATAATGCAATGTGTTTTTATATAATTAACTGTGATAGTTTTTTATACTGTGACATCATTTAGCAGTAATGAATGTGTATTTTTTTAAAAATCATATTGTTCTTTTGAGAACCCTGCTATTCTTTAAAAATTAAGTTGTTACTGCCAACTGTTAAGGATGGAAAATTGGTTTCGTAGGAGATAAAATGTAAAGTAATCAAGCATTGAAAAATGCCTTAAACTAATAAAAAAAAATCTTGAGTTGTAATAAATGTTATCAGACCCAAGGTATTTCTAAACTGTTAAATAAAATTCATATTTTTCTTTAAAACTTTCAAGTAAATGGCTTTAAACAAATCAATGCAAAGCTGCCTTGTTAATTGCTTTCCTTATTTTTTACAAAACCAAAGAACAATATTTTGTTCGTTTAAATTAGTTCTTCAAAAAAAAGTTATTGGGAGAATTACCTATAAAAATCTATGCAAATTATTTGTTGCCAAATAATTAAGATGTATTTTTAGATGATACAGTGGAGAAAAAGAAGTGGGGGGGGTGACACTTATAATTTGGGTGCAAGTACCTAGTGGGGGGATGGACTTAAGTGGTATTAGTAGTAAAGGGTCGTTTGGTAATTTTCACAAAAAGTGGGGGGGGGGAGCCGTCACCCTGCGTCTACTTGTTCTTCTAGCACTGAGTTGATATAGAAAATGTTACAACTTCTTACTGAAAATGTGTTTCAGGTCCTATCAGCGTGAGGACGCACACTTCTCCCCGTGTTGTAAATAGACTGAGCAGATTTCACAAAAGTGCAGGACTGGAAGAAATTCAACAGTCCCCGTCTACCGGAAGAAATAGCCCTGTATTGTCAGGCAGCCCAAGTTCTTCTAGTAGGCAGAATCTCTATTTTTTAGATAAAATTCTTTTTGTTGAGTACATAAGTATCAAAAGTGTTTGGTATTATAAATTATATAAGTATGAAGTTTTGTTGTGTATAAAGTGCTAATACCAGCACTTCATCATAAAAGAGCGTATTTTTAAAAATTGTCATGAAATTTTTTTTAAATGTCTTGATGAAGTTTTATTTTGAAACCTGTGTAAAATTCCTACTACATCTCAAAAGGAAACTGAATTATACTTTACAAATTATACTGGGGCTTGGGAGCTCAGTTAGTAAGACTTGCCTTGCATAAATAAATTGGCAAAATAATTGCTTATCTATAATCGTCCTGTGTAACCAAAAAGTCTGACGAATAATACCATTTATAGAGGGAGTGTATGTTAAACATTCTCCCAACTCCTGACGCTGTGTGCTATGTTGCTCTTAAAAAATTTGCGTTGGGTGCCTTCTCAGGTGTCGGCTTATCACTTGACTGTGGTTCTAAATTATGACACCTATCTTAACAGCCCTTGTGTAGCTCTAGTGCGGCAATAATTCAAACCTAACCCTGCCTCCTACATCTTAAAAAAAACAGTTTCCTATACTTGTCCACATAAAAGTTTATTTATTTTACAAATTAATCTCTATGAATATTTTACATATAAGAACCGTATTGCCTTATAAACCAAAAAAAAACACCATATCTGTTATTCCCAGGTAGCACCTTATCCAGGCCATACGACTCGCACCCAGGCATGGCCTACCACACAAGCTTCGTCAACCGCATGGGTAACTCTCGATTACCGCCATACCCGCACCCAACCACGATCCTACCCTTAGCCCAACTCAAGCAATGCCTGTCGTTCCCCCTGACCGGTGGTGGTAAACCATTGAGTCCTTCCGGTAGTGACCGGCATTCGAAACGGAAGTCGTCAACAACAACCAGCGAGAGTGTTTGTGTGTCTTCTGCCTTTGCACCACCCCGCGCCTGGCTTGTTGGGAGTCCAAGCCTCACGAGGGATAAGAGAGGTAAGAAATGACAAGGGTTTTTTAATGAGATATTGTAGTTTCTTAATATGACATAAATTTAATGGTAATTATATACCTTATGAGGTAATTTCGATAATTTTTAATGCCTAAAAAGTTCTGTGGCAGCTAATCATATTTGCATTCATTATTTTATCAAAAACTTAATTATGATGTCTGATAGGTTCTGGAAATTTGTGTACTAAATTTGTAGACTGTAGATATTTTCGGCTTTGGGTAATGTAGAATCGTAAAGGTCGTATCGCAATTAAATCATTCAGGCACAAGCGTAACGGTTTATTTTAAAACCAACTTTTATTATTCTAAAGTCTCAACTGACATTCAACGTCTTAATTTTTTAAACTACAACAAACACGTGCTATCGCACGCTCGTAAAATTATAAAAACTTAAGTGATGCCAACATTCGGCCATCCTATAAATACATCGTCCTCGATGATACAATACTTAAAATACATATAGACAGAGAGTAGGAATAAATAGAGGGATTCTCTACATTGTGAGCCTCTATCTGATGAGTCAGCTCTCGATCGCTTCTCCCATGCGCTGAGAGCGACGTTTTCTGATTTTTGAATTTCTTCTGTGCTTCTGCGATCAGCTTCGGAATCATGACCTTCTGGCCTCTGTCTCCTTCTTCGCGTTAGCACAGCACAAGCGGCAATTAAAATCACGACCAAAACCACGGCAGAACACACGGCCGAAGTGATGACGGCCAGTCGCCGCTGGAGTTCCATGGCTGAGGATTCGGCTACTACGGGAGGAGGGTGGCCAACAGACACTTTTCCAATATCAATCCTCCTCGTTAAGAAATCAAACTCCACTTCTTTATTCCCCGCAAATTTAGTTGTTTCTGCCACTATTTCATCAGACTGAGGTTCAGGGCCTTTTTCATTAAATGCTTGAACAACTATATTATACTCAGTGGAACTTAACAGGTTAGAGAGAACACACTCATTTTCAAATTCTTCAGTAACTTTCAAGATCTTGAATAAATACTGGCCACCGGATTTTGCTGCTTTGTATCCTACGTGATACCCTGTTATGGGACCTACACCGTCTTTTGATCCTTCAGGTGGCATCCAAGATACTCTTAATGAGTTCGAATTTACTGGAGCAACTTGAACTTGCAATGGAGGAGTCCGTGAAACTTCATCATCAGTTGTAACCGAAATAAGTTTACTTCTGGGACTTCTTCCGATGGCGTTTTCAGCGAGAACATGAATGTTGTACATCATTCTTGGTTTAGGGCCTCTTACAGTTGCATGAGTTTGACTTCCCGAGACATCCGTCGTTACAATGTTTGATTCGTATTTGCCATTAGTATTTTCAGAGACAACCAGAAAACGTATGATTGGACTGTTTCCATTAAACGGCATATTCCATCGTAGTTGCACACTTCTACTGGAAATATGAATTACTTTTACTAGCACAGGACTGTCTGGCCCTTCTTGCACCACCAACTCCACAGTCGAATCATCATCGCCGAAGCGATTCGAGGCTCTACATGAGAACACAGAGGTATCCTCTCTCCAGGCAGAATGGATACTCAGCTGAGAAGCGAGGCCATCAGTGTGGTCGAATTGTCTCTTACTGTATCTAGGTATCGTTCCGTTAGCCAGCATTTCTTCGTCCTTGAACCAAGTTACCGAGATGGGTCTGTCCCCTTGGGCCTTGCAGTTGGGGTTCACCTCTTCCCCCTTTTTGGCCTTCTGGGCAATGAATTTGGTCTTGAAGTGAGCCAAGACTGTTTTGTTCTTAACAATCATCACTGGACTGGCGTACGGTGACCTAGTTTCAGAAAAGATTCCGTAGTCTTTCCATTCCTTCACTATTTGCTTAATTATCGATCGTTCTTCAGCATTTGTTTTATAGGGTCTCATGAAAACTGGTTTGCTGCCCTCTACTTCCTTAATTTTCATCGTAGTTAAATCTCTGCAACCAAGCTCTTGTAAATCAAGCGAAACGCAACCTCTGTACTCGTTAAGAAGTTGCACTAGTTGTTGCTTTTGTTTGTAAGATACTTTATCATCTGTTTTTATGTCTTCATCTTCAAGTAGACGTTTACTAATATACTTTTCTTGTGAAGTAGTTATGACATTAGTGTCCAGAATTTCAGAGTTTGGAGTTTCATTTCTTGAACTTGGAATGCTACATTCATCGTTTCCTAAAACAGTACTGTTTTCAAGCAATTCAATTGATTCACCTCTGCCTACAGATTGGTTTTCTGTTAACGCAAGACTTTTATCTTGAAAATTGAAAATGGGGATTTCTGCTTTTCCTTTAACTACTGTGACTAAGCAATCCATGTTTCTTTCGTTATTGAGTAAAAGCAAACCGTCACTTAAATTTTCGGCTTTACACTGCACTAAGTTGACAGAGTTCTTTTCGATGACTGTAGTTTTGGCTGCATTCAGAGATAATCGTTTATCTATATTCAGTTGCAATTTGCGGAATGGTGCTTCGTCGATATGCAATTCGTTTCCCACTTTTGCATAAGCTATGTGAGGCATATCAGTCCATGTTCTTCCGACCAACAAATCAACGGCTTGAGCTTCATCTTCTACAATAAGAACCGTTACTTCATCCCCGGAAACATCGTCAATCTCTATATCAACAACAGCTTTACCAAGAGTTTTTCCCGCTGGTGTACTTTGGTTTCCAAATCCGTAAATATTAGTTACTTCAGGGGTAAAAGGTATTTTTAATTTATGTGCAGCAGACTTTTTCATAAAACAGCTACTGCTTCCTGTGTCAATCAACGCTTCGACCCTATCTGCACCGTTAATTTTGGCCCTTTTTAGATAAAGATCTGGAGTTGCAGTTTTGTTGGTTGTTGTGGCCAAATTCGTTACGTGGTCCTTTTCTGAACCTTGCTTCTTTTCTGGGCAGTCTTTCGAAAAATGACCATAGTCGTTGCAGTTAAAACATTTTGATTCACCCTTTTCGTTGCGCAAAGGTTTGCGGAAGCCTACGTTGTTTGAGGAGTTGTGTTGTTTGAGGAGTTGCGTTGTTGAGGATTTGTTTCTGTTTCTGAATTTTGGGGTTTAAACTTATTGTCATTGAAATTTCCGCGCCGTTGAAATCGATCGTTTGCATTATTCTTATTATAGCCGTTGCCATTACTCTGTTTGCGTTCGTTTGCTTGTGTGGTTGATCTACTTCCCCTCACGGTTTCATACTCATCCAGCCTGTCAGCAAGACTCTTCGGTGTCAAAAATTTTACCCACACATCAATAAAATGCTCCTTCAGTTCGTTTGGAACTCTAAGCTTTAGCTGTTCTGTTACCATTAGGTCCTTTAAGCCTTGAAAATCCTTAATTTCTAAACCAGAAATCCACTCATCAAAATAGTTCTGCAGTTCGAAGGCGAAATCACTCCATGTGCTGTGTGAGTTTTGGTGTTGAATAAATTTTTGATGAAATTTTTCAGGACTAAGTTTGAACCTTTTTAGTAACAATTTCTTCACATGCTCGTATTCGTTAGCCTTTTCTTCCGGTTCTCTTGCTATTATTTGCGTTATTTCGTAGGGAAGTAGGCCCAATAGATGCGAAACCCAATCCTCCTCCGGAACTTCAGCTCTTCGTGCTTGGTGTTCAAACAGAACTAAATAGAGACTAATTTCTGACTCCTTCAGATCAAACTTGCGGATCAATTTTTGCAAATCTTTGTTTGGTCTATTGACAATCACGTCTCCATTTATGTTTGCTTCGTCTTGCTTACCTCGGCTTCCATTTCCGTTAGCAATTCGTAACTTTTCTAATTCAAAAGCTCTCTCCTTTTCTAAGCGTTCTTTTTCTTCTTGTTTTTCGAGTCGTTGGCGCTCATTTTCTATGCGTTCTTTTTCTATGTGATCATTTTCTAATCTTTCGTTAATTATTCTTTCGGACATTAATTTAACGAACTCTTCCTCATAGTTCGCAGATCCTACTATCAACTTCTTAAGATCAACAACTTTCATATCGTCGTTTGTTACTTCACCTAACTCATCTGCTATTAAGACTAAATCTACTTTCTTACACTTCGCCAAATAAGACATTTTGACAATTTGGAAAAGTTCACTTAGTTGGCACAAATTGAGACTTGCTAATCGCTTCAAAACAAAATTTAAAGTCAGTCCGTTCGTTGGCGAAACTCTTCGTTTTCCGTATTAATAATTCTTTACAGTTTTGTATAATCCTTCGTCATTCATTAGCGTAGATCAGTAGTCCGTTTCCAAGTTCGTTGGCGACATTTAGCATAGTTGCCCGTAGTAACAATTCTGTTCCATCTTAAAAAGCCGTCTTCCACTAAATGTTTCTTCGTTTTCGTAGTTCGTTATGGAGAAATCTTGCAGGTCGCAATTGTTTTCGTAAGATGAATTTTTCGTAAGATTTTCGTAAGTTGAATTTCGGCGTTTCGTAGAATTCTTTTCTCGTATCCTAATCCGTCTGGACTTGTAGATATCGTTTTACAATCCAGTTTTTCGTACTTAGTTTATCGTCGGCGTTAAGGATAATAATTTCTATCTTATCCCACTTCTGAAATGTAGAATCGTAAAGGTCGTATCGCAATTAAATCATTCAGGCACAAGCGTAACGGTTTATTTTAAAACCAACTTTTATTATTCTAAAGTCTCAACTGACATTCAACGTCTTAATTTTTTAAACTACAACAAACACGTGCTATCGCACGCTCGTCAAATTATCAAAACTTAAGTGATGCCAACAGGTAATACCTTTAAAAACAAAAAAGTTCTATGGCAGCTACCATTTGGACATCCACGTTTTTCATGAATACCTTATTATAACATTCGACAGGTACTGGGAACTTGTGTGCCAAAGTTTGCTGCTTTTTTAATTCCAGCTGTAGAGTGGTATTAGACAAACAGAATGACAGTCAGACAGACCAATTTTCAAAAACCACTTTTTCAGAATCGGCACCATGCCTATACTTATTAACACATGTTATAAAATTGTTTCTAAATTTTGTATAGCAGTAACTTCTGAAACAATTGAAAATTAAAATAAATATAAACTAGTATTGAATTCATTGGGCACTATGACTAAGTAAAATAGATCTGACAATTTTTCAATCATGCTAATAAATTTGTTAAAATCATTAAACTAATTTTATCAATTCAATGAATATGTTTGAAATAAGAATCGGGATGTTTAAAACTATTTTTTTCTGAATTTCATGAATTTCAATTTTTTATTAGATAAACCAGCCATGGATTCTCTTTTTGTGATTGACTTCCATGCCAATTTAACTGAATATGTGTTGGAACCAAGACTAGCTGCTGGATCTCAAAGGACTGATGATTCACCAATAGAACTTGAGGTTGTTGCTCATGCTCAATGGAATCTTAGGAGGTATAAAATATTTTCATTATCTGTGTCATAAAAAACCTGTTAATATTTGTGTCTCAATATTAATATTTGTGTGCCTTGATAAGTATATATTCTATATTAACTTAAACAAGATAGACATGTTTTCCTGATGCAATTTTCCAATGATATAAATACCTTCCAAAAACTTGATGTTTCACTATGCATCTTATTTCATAAGTTTGGCATTTGTAACAGCATAACTATGCATAATTTTTCTTCTCATAATGAAGTTGTGTCTTCTCTATTTGGTTATGAACATTTATTAATATATGAAAATTTTCATTATTAGAAGTTGTGTATGGTGTTAATATTGTATTGATAGATGTCTTAAAGAGTGTATGCCAATATAGTATGTGTGAAGCTATTGTGAGATGTTAATTCAACTTAAACAAAGCTTCAAAACACTTTGATATAATATTTTTTATGAATTTTTGTTGAGACAATGCACCAATTTATTTATTTTCTTTTGAGGCCTTAATGCCATTATCAAAAATCGAAAAATTACAATACGAAATTTTGTGTTAGTTTATGCTTGTATTTAAAGATTATTTTTTCTAGGCCTATTCAATCTCCTGATATTCAGCCACCATTGCCTGCCTCAAATCCGATTATGTTTACTTCAGAATCTACTGCTTTTAGTGAATTTAGAAGTAGGAGGTCATCTTGTAAGTTTTTAAAAATTCTACACATTTCCAGTTTAATCGTAGTATTGGTTCCATATTCTATTGTTAACATAGTCTAGGTTCTACAGATGCTACTTAAAACAATCTGCTGTATTTAAAAATATTTTGCCCAAAGGAGAATTTTTAATACAGATTATGTTAGTGACAACTTGTGCATTTCGGAATGTTACGAGTTTAAACCTATTTCATGTTAGGTTCTTATTATGTATTAAATTAAAATTTAGGCACATATTTTTTATGAAATTATTGGCCTAAAAATTTTTGGATTTAATATGTTTGATTCATAAAGCAAATCTACTAAGTCCTAATTTTTGGTTATAAATAAATTTTATGAATAAAATTATGTAACAAAATTAAATTTTTGAAGTTTGTTAAAAATGTAATGAAAACTCTTTAACTTAACCTTTATTAATTATTCTTTATTTGATATTAAGGTGGTTTTTTTAGAGATAAGATTCTTTTTATTTATTTCCATCCCAAGGCATTGGCAAACAAAATAGTTTCAACACATTTGTGAACTTAGCTTTGTTTAAAAATGATTCTTTGCTCTTTCAGCTGACTTAGTAGTCCCACCAAGTGAAGCTAAACCACCCCAAGAGGAAAGCTGGCTTTCTGAGGTAAGTATATGATCTTACTATCATTA
Source organism: Oedothorax gibbosus (assembly GCA_019343175.1). Taxonomy (NCBI): domain Eukaryota; kingdom Metazoa; phylum Arthropoda; class Arachnida; order Araneae; family Linyphiidae; genus Oedothorax; species Oedothorax gibbosus. The sequence continues at coordinate 10,067 of JAFNEN010003044.1, forward strand.
ATTAATCAAGTATATACCATGTGTACGAGGCTTATTTTGCATTCATTTTGACTGAGATGTACTGCTGGAAACCCATACAAAAGTTGATATCTTGGTAAAATTAGGCTTTTTATTTGGCAATGTCTATTCTTCTTCTGATCCTCTGCATTCAGACGAGCTACAAAAGGCTGTTGACAGTCAAAAAGTCAATCACCTTAGCTAATCGTTTTAAAACAGAAAAACAAACAACTTTATATCAGAAAAAATAGAACCCTAACTCTTAGCGCAGTTGTCAAATTCCAAGATTATGCTTTCACGCAAATGGTAAATAAATATATTAGTGTGACACCTTATGATATATAAAGTGGGATGCTAATTTGCACTGTTTTACTATCGGTAATCTGTCAAAAAAGTTATTAAACAATCAATTAAATACAATTCTTATCAAAACTTCAAAAAAGAAAATACTTTTAAAATATGACTATTTTTTTCATTATAGGTAGAAATTATAACCCATGCCGGTCCCCATCGAAGACTGTGGATGGGCCCCCAATTTTCCTTCCAAACTTTCCAACACTCTTCGAACACAACAGTCCTTTCATCCAATTCCTCGGCATTGCTGTCTCAGAGCCCAGAATCTCGTGGAGCCTTGCCTGCTGATATTTATACTGAAGAATTGGAAGTGCAGTGTTTGAGGTACACATTTTTTTGTTAGATTGATGTAAAGTGTTATCCTCTGAAATATTAAGTATTATGCAAGAAGTTTTACTATAATTTTTACTATGTTAAAATGGATGTTCTGGATGTTACAACTTGTTTATTTTTAAGTGATTCTGACAATTTGTTCCCTTGAAAAAAGCAGGTGAAACATTGTTTAATAAACTAATCATAGCATAAGATTAGTTGTTTGTTTTATCCAATTAGTGGGTTAAATGGAATATGTAAAGTTATCTCTAAACAGCTAAGCACTTTGTTAACTAAACAATATAATATATATAGTTAATTATTTTGCATCCTATTGGGCACATTTATATTTTTATATTTTGATTTTAAAAATTGATGGATTACACTTATGTAATCATATGTAAATGTTGGGTTGCGTCATTGAATTAAGTATGATATGAAATGAAAGACTTGTTTTATGTACAGACCTGCTCGATCTAACCCAGTGGCAATGCCTGGAGGTCACCAAGGATCTTCTGGCTCACCAGGGTCTCTCATGTGCATCGAAGCAAGTTCTGGTAAGAAGTTAGACCATATTTAACATGCTAAGAATAGTTCCTGATACAGAATATGCATGCAAAATAAAAATATTTTTATTTAATGTGCACTCTAGATAAGATTTGTTATTGTCATTGATCATAATTACCCTAATGGACTATAATTTTATGCTTCAGTTAATCAGGGTTTAAACTATGTGGAATTTAAGTTGCAGCTTTATGTTATTAATCCATTATTTTATTTATCTGATTTTCTTAAAAGGCTCATACGTAGTATGTGGGTAAGATATTATGATTATATAGAAGTCCATGGGGGAAAAATTTTTGAGTCCTTAAAAAACTTTTGTTTTGAAATAAAAGTTCTATCCTGATTTATTAAAAATTCTTTAAGTACTAGAGTTTAGCCATGTCGTTTGTAGGGGTCCAAAAATTTAATGTGATGTATAAAAACATTCTTCAGGGTCTGGTCCAACACCTATTATTTTTAACAAGTCTAAATTAATATATAATATTTTTTTTAGATTTCTATAATTCTTAGAGTAAATAATGCATCGATAATATTATTAATTATTTTTTTATTTTAATATTTAAACTTAGTTTTAAATATCCAACTGTATTTTTCTGAGCACACATGCAAAAAACTTATACAATTTTATATCCCAAGTATACCTTGCTTCCCAATCAATACATTCATATTTACATTCATATCTTATTAATTGACATTCATATCTTGTATTTCTTTAGGGAGCTTTGAACAACTAACAAGTATGTTAGAAGTGTGTGGCAGCTGGCCAGAGAATTGTCCTGCTCTAACCCCAAGTAAAGGCAATGAGGATCAGCTGAAAGAAAGTTTGGCTGATGCAATGATTGAGGATCCATTTGACTCCTTACGCAGTGAAGGAAGTTCAGAAGCTAGGAGTAAGTATAGTGTGTTATTGTGAGTATCGTACATTAGGGGTTGATTTTATTGGTAAATTTCTTTTCACTGTACGTGATTTAAATTTAAAAAAATTATATTTAGGTAGTAACAGTTTAAAAAATAAGTTAATTGGTTTAACTGGTTTATTTAGTTAGAAAAACTGTCCGTCCCCAGACAGCTTCATATGTCTGCATCTCTCAAGTGATTAAGATGTAAAAATCGTTTTAAAAAATCTTGTTTTACTTTAATAGCTATAAGCTGACATTTGGTAATATGGCTTGATTCTGCTTCTGGCTTAGATATGAATGACTACTCACATGCATTCATATTTGTCTCTAGCTGTTAATAGCCACCTATTTCATAGTTGCAAAAAAGCATATCCTATTGCTATTTTATAAACCTATAAGCATATCCACATGAGATTTACTCAAAGTAGTTTGAAAATACCCTTTGCAAAATGAACAAGTATAAATACTAAATAAGGTGTTAAACATCTGTGTTGATACTAAAACACAACTGGGCTATTTAAAATTCAAGAACTATTTTTCATTTTAAGACTAGTTTGATATTATAAGTTTTTTAAGGATAAACCTTGAATAATTGTCTTTAAATTAACATGTTGTTTTGATGGCAGAATAATTTACAAAACAACGCTCCCTCATTACAGTTGTTGATTAATAGTAGGAAGTGCAGCAGGCCTTCCAAAACACTAAATATAGTTAAGCAGTATTAGAAGGGTCTAGTAACAAAACTTGCATTCTCTAAAGTGTAACTAAGATATAGGGTCCATTTATGGACGTCTTCGTCTATTTAAATTTTCCTTTGCACAATGAACATACTGGACCCTAAAGCTTAGTTATACTTTGTAGAATGTTGATCAGCATCCCAGTTGAGCTACATCAAAAAGCAAATAAGTTGGCTACATTTTTTAAACCAAACTAAATTATTTGCTTATTGCAAAGTGCTGTAAACCTTAGTCTGGGTTATTTTTTCTACTTCTAAGCACTTCATATATTTCAAGACTTAATTACAAAACCAAATACTTTTTTAATATATAAATATAATTTAACATTCAGTTTCTTTTCTGATGCATCAATACCCTCATGTAGCTATAGTGTGATGATAATGCAACCTGACCCTTTTCTGATGTATCTTTTAATTTTGTTTTCCTTTTAATATTTCCAAAAAATATTAATTAAAACCCTCATACCTATGATCTTATTTTTTTTTAAACTAAACTTTTTTTCTACATTTAAAAGATAAAATTTCTAAAACTTTTGCATGGCATTTTGATGGGGAAAAGAAAATGCCCCCGTAAGTATTTACTTGCTCAAAGAATTTCTTTCTATTGATCAACACACCACAATATCTCAATATTTAGTAAATTAAAAATTCTTGACTTTTTATATTGCCAAACCCTTGTAAGTGTCAAATCACGAACATTCATGAATTGAAAATAACTCAAATTTCACCAAATTGCAGATACTCAAATACTCTTGCTCAGGGGGTTATTTGGCTTTATAGATTTTTTAACGCTTTCTTATGTGTTTCAGACTTCCGAGGTAGTTGTGAGGAGCTAAGTTCTAGTAGCTCACACTCTGGATCCGTAAGCCATGTTTACGATGCCAGTTCATCCCTTCACAGCTGCATGGACCACACTTTGGTTTTCCCTTCTAGCAGCGGATCTCCTGATTCTTCCTAACACTGGATGCTATCTATGGTAAGACACTAAATTATATAAATATATTGGACGGCAATAAAGACTGAATTAAATTTCATTTCTTCTGTTTATTTGTCGCTCACTTGTAGATTTGTTTTGTGCTACTTGGCTTTTTTTTGTAGTTGCACTGAAGCAATTTCTAATTTTTTGATTTGATGTTTTTTGCACAGATGACTTCTCAAAGATCCAATTTCAACATTTGAATGCATTTTAGATAATTTTAAATTTTCTTTTTTATGTTGGTTCTCTGTTATTCTATTGCAAATGCTTTTTTGTCTAAAAAAATGGCCTTTTAACCTTTTTAAAAAACATTTAACAAAGATACGATAGAAAGAAGACCATCATAGATTATTTTCCTCTTGCTGCCTCTAAAGCTTTTATATTATTTGTTGCACTATATTTTTGATCTAATTGATTTAACATAATCAAATATTCCATTTAAAATCTGTATTTGAAAACAAATGTTTCATTACTTCGAATTCAATAAGGAAAACAGATCAGAATTTTTTTCCCCCCTATTAGCACATATATATTTTTTAACTTTTATAGTTTTTGCATCTTTATAAAATGCATTTTTTATCTATCCTTTTTCAGATATTTAGGCTTTCCTTTTACGTCTGATTGCTTTTCGACTGGGATATTTGGTATGTGAACAAGAACATTAAAGTACTCCACACCATGTTTTGGACTTCCAGCAAAGTACCTATATATTGCTATCTTCTCAAGGGCCCACAATTCAAAGTTTGCTCAAGTGCTAAACGTACCTTTTAAAAGACCTTCTCAATGCAAACTGAGTCGGTCGTAATCGAAACCTACAGTGTTCAGTATCTTTTTAGACACTTTTTCCCAATCGCTAACTAAAAGAAAACAAGAACTAACAGAAAGAAAACCTACTAACATTATTTTTTAGACCCTTTGAACTGGGGGAATGGGAGCAATAGGCGAGATTTCAAAGTTTTCTCTCTGTGTTAATCCAATCGTAAAAAATTATTTTCCAAGCCAAATTACTCTGCATGCATTGAATATTTTTACAGACAGTTTTTATTATATTATAAATCTAAATAGCTTACAGGGCTCTATAATTCCAATTTAAGTTTTATTCGAATATTTTGTAAATTTTCTATAGATAATTTTGCAACAAAATATTCAAACCAAAAAGTGGAATTCCCTGAAAGCAAGCTACATTTTTCATATAATAAGAACCACTTGTGAAAATTATGAAGACAGGCAGAGTAATTTGGATTAAAAAGTTTTTTTTCCATTGAAAAAAAATACAGAAAGACTTCGGTTTGGTGATCTGGCTACCACTCCTATTCCCCCTTAAGTCTTTATTTTTACTTAATGTGTAAAGTTTAATAATTCACATGCAAAAGGGCTGCATAATTGACTGATATATTTCTTGGTTAAGTTTTGCCACGTAAAGATTACCTTTCATGGTGCTATCTATCACCATCTGAACCATCAAATAAAAGGATCATGCTGGACAAAGAAATAGCCCTGTTTGAATGGAACTGGTTCATGTAAAATCTGTTGCGGTCTAAAGTCCTGATGTGGCGTACAATGTCACTGTATGGTTGCATTGGGTGCCAACCTCGTCACTTGACCGTGGCTCAAAATTATAAAGCCTCTTGCATGTAAAATTGAACCAAATGTAGGTGGTTGTGTTTCAAAAATTGTGTCCTTAATAATTTTTATTAATGTTTGTTAATGACCCTGTTCTATATTGGTAACTAATTTTTTCTTCCAATCTATTAAATCATTTTAAGTTAAAATAATAAAAAAAAGCACTCTTTCATGATATCTTCTCTCTCCACAAACTTTTTTTGTAGGTTTAATTCCAATGTACTCAGTTTTACCTTTCAGTTTGTTTTTATTTTTACACTGTTAATAATACAGCTGCAATGATATGTATTTTAATTTATATTTATCTACTGGCAAGTGCTATATACAATAATCTCCTGTAAATACTGCGTCTTGCATTATTGTATAATACTATTGAATATGTGAACAAATGCTGGCATTTTAACCAGACAGTTTTAGCTTTTTATATCATTGTGTATGATTACACATATTTTTCAAGTATATGAAGAGATTTTGTATATTTTAAAGTGTTGTGTGCAAAGTTTAGTAAATGGTCGGGTGGTTTTGAGTTTTATGATATTTGTATTGCAGATATTTTGCAATTTGTATATAAAAAAAGTTTGCTTTTCTAACCAAAATTATGATATGGAAACCCATATATCTGTTTTAGTTTTTTAAAATCTATTCAGCATTGCCAGAGGGGTATATATTTTTCAGTTTCGGAAGTAAATTTATAATTTACATAGGGTATTACATTTTTGTAAAGTTATAACCAACAATTTAATGAAATTATTACAAAAAATCAATTAAATCAATTAAAAAATATCATTGTCAAAAAGTAGTTCCTCTTAATTGACTACAGATCTTAATTTATTATTATGTGGATTGTGCATGTTAGATATGTAATTTTTTTGTTGATAAAATTTCGATGTGGTTTTAATTGAACCTACACAGATTAACTAAATTACTCGCCCTGATTTTGAATCATTAAAATCCTTTATTTTATCACTATACAATAGTTTGCTGGAATTATTCTATAACCAATCCAACTGTACGGGAATATAGATGAATTATATTAGAATGACATGTAGATTAGAAAAGCTCAGCATTTATTGCAATTTTATATAAAAGCTAAATTTTCAAATATTGTAATATATACTCATCTGGCAATGAAAAACAGAAGAAAAAAATCTTCATTTTTGTGCTTTTGAGACCTTGACAAATTTCTTTATTTATAGTTAAATAAAATTATTCATGTCTCAACTTATAAAAAACCTATTTGAAATGTTTGCATATTTTAATATTTTATTCTAAAATTGCTATAAACTGGAGAATATATGAGAGTATTATGGATTAAGCCAATTTTATCCATTTTTATACTAGGCTAGTAATGATATAGTAATGATTTTATCAAATGTTTTTATATAATAGTTCATTTCACAGTCCTCCTATATTAAGTGTGTATAATACATTCATTATCGATACATCTGTGATATAGCTTACAACATATAATGATTATTTAAACATTCAAATATGAATTAAATACTTATTTATTAATTATGTTATAAATTTTTAATTTGCATTAAGAGTACGAATCATAGTTTTGCATTATGTACTATTTCTTTATATGAAATATTGTTGTGTATATTTTTATTTAATAAAAGTTTTTGTTTACCAAATCTTTATTTTTTTTCAATCAATTAAATAAGTAAATATTTACTAAGACCATATCTTTTAAATGACATGGAATTGGATTTATGTTATTCTCAAAACTCTAAATCTGATTTATTAAAACTGATTAAATTAGGTTAACATTTCTGTAAAAATTTACAACTGAATGAATAAAAAATGTGAATCCTTTCTATTTTAGATTTTGACGTGGATTAGAACATTTTTATTAAACTTATAAATAATATAAACTTTGACAAACCAATCAAATTATAAAAAAAATCTAAACGTTGATTACTACTATACTACGATTTAGTTTTCTTTATGAAATTGCCCTTTAAAATTGTATGCTTACTAATACTACTGCTAATAATTATATTATTAACTATTTTACTACATACTAATTATTACTCTATTTTTTTAAATTTCATATATTATTTAAATTTCAATATTACTTGTATTATTTTAATTTGTTGGTTTTAATTTTTTATAATGATTAATTAAGTTTGATAGAATTATATTATAAGTTTCATTACGATTTAGTGTTTCCCTTAGTTTTTTTTTTCCAGTCGTTATTTTCTTAACATTAACTAATTAAGGTTTTTAACAACGAGATTTAATTGAACACCTTGGATTATAATTTTTTTTAAAAAATATACATGGCACAATCGAATTAAAGTTAATTTTTCTCATAATGCAATGTTAATTTACTATTACGAATTGTTTCAGAATTATTTTATGTATACAAAAGGGTTAAAAGTATACAACTAATTTTTTAGTTAAAAATAGTTCTTTAGTCTGTATAATTAAACAAGTAGGTTTCTTACAGAATCTGCACTTAACCGCTTCCACACAACATTTGTGCTCAACAGGAAACAAACTATTATACACCTCAGAAAGAAATTCGGCAAACAGAGCCTTAGCTAGTTGAAATTAAACATTTAAACGATAAATTAATTATGTTTCATTAATCTTCTTTCCAGATTTAATAATTAGACTTTATCGTTTTGCTTAATGTGTTTGAAGTTCGAAGAATATAATAATGTAATCTTTTTTAATAAAATCCTTTGTGTCGTCACAATTTAAACCTTTTACCCTTTTTTTCCTTTTTTTTAAAAATTTTCCCCCCATTAATTTCCGGGTTTTTTTTTTTTTTTTTTTTTGTTTTAATTTTAATTTTTTCATTTTTTTAAAAAAAATAAATTTTAGTTTTCTTTATCTTTTTTAAAAAAAAACCAAAACCCTTTTGGATTTTTTTCCTTTTCATAACATATAAATAAACCATTCAAAAAAGGACTTCCTTTTGGGTGATATTACAAACAATCCAAACTGAAAAATTTAATATCAACATAAAAAAAAAAATAAAATTTATTTTTCGCTTTTTTTTCAAAAAGTGGTTTTTTTTTTTTTTTTTTTTATTTTTAATTTGAAAGTTTTTTTTTTTTTTTTTTTTCCCTCGTAACGTTTTTTAACCGCCAGGGGCCCCGGGGCCGGCAGCATAGGGGGGCTTTAGGGGGGGGGTGCTTTCCAGGCCCCCCTTGGTCGGGCCCAAGAAAGGCCTTTAGCCCCCCCCCGTTCGGGGGAAATTTTTTTTTAAAACCCTTCTCTCCCGGTCCCGGGTAAAACCCCCCCTAACTTTTTTATGAAAATTTTTCCGGCAAAAAAAATTTTTGTGCGTCCGGAAAAAAAACCCTTTTAAACCGTTTCCAAAATTTCCCAACCACTGTTTTCGCCATTTTTCTAAAACTGTCCCCCCCCCCCGTTACCCTCCCCAAGTCCCCCCCCCCCGTGTTTTTCTACCCTTTTTCTTCAAATTTTGACACCCCTTTGAGGGTTGGGGCATACCACTGTAAACGACCCGAAAAATGTAATTTTTCCCCCTCCTTTTAATCAATCCACCACCCCCCCAAAAAAACAGTTGGGGGGGGGGGGAATTTTTGTAAAGCCTGGGTTTAGAAACCCCTCCTAAAGGCTGGGGAAAAAAAAAAAACAAAAACAAAAAGGACGTTTTTTTTCCCTTTGAGTTTTCCCAGCTAGTGGTAAAATTCATTATTGTTTTCACAACTGCTTGAACAAATTTTATGGGCCTCCAGGGAAAAACTTGGTTCCGTGGGGGTTGGCCCAATAAGTTTTGAACCTTCGGGGTTGAGGAAAGGGTTTTTTTTTATTACCCAAAACTAAAAGCCCCCCTGTCCCACACGGTGCTAGTGAACCGGCAGGTTTCGCCATCCCATAGGAACCCGCGTTTATACACGGTATTTACCGTTTTCCTGACACCCCCAAGAAACCTTGGTTTGAAAGACTGTTGGAATGGGAAGGTTCCCATTTTTTTGGTTGATATGACCGTTTTTTTCAAGGACCACGTGGTAATCCCCATTCGAAAGACCGCCTAAATACACGGTTAATACGTCCCTGGACCACCCCCAGAAAACCTTGGGAAGACCTGTTTAAATGGGAGGTTCCCCCCCCCCCCCCCCCCTTTTTTTTTTTTTAATGGGTATTGGAAACGGTTTCCAGGGAACCCGTCTCGGTTGTCCCCCCCATTCCCCGTGAAATCCGGGTAAAAAATTTTTTTTGTTTCCAAATGAAACCTGTACTAACAACTCGGTTCCCCTTTTCGTTTGGGCAAAGGAAAAATTTAATTTTTTTTTTTTTCGCCGGAACACCACCCCCCCCCACCCCTTTTTCGAAAAATGAAATTTTGGGGTAGGGGTTTGTGGTGTTGGGTAAAATTTTTAACAAGACAAGGTGGCCCCCTTTTTTTTGACAGTTAATAGAACGGCCCGGTTTTTTTTTGTTTTTTTTTTAAGGTGTAAATTTTTATTAAAAATAGTTTTTTTTAATAAAAACTCAGATTTTAAACCACATAAGATGTTTTTTGGTTAAAAATTACTAGTCATAAGAAAAAATTTTAAAATTTTTTTTTTTTTTCGATTTTTTTTTTTTATAATATTTTAACTCCCCCCCCCCCCCGCCCTAAAAAACCTTTTCAAATTGAACCTTATATTATTTTTTTTCCAAAAATATTATTGGCCATTTTTTTCCTCCACTAACAAAGAAAATAATTTTTTTTTCATGAGCCAATGCGAATTCGACCTTACAAAAAATTATAAGAAAAAAAGGCCAGAAGCCAACTTTTATCCGATCCCCAACCCCCCGGAAAAAACGTGCCAAAGGTACCAACTTTATCCCCTTGGAAACCCCTTTGTGTTTTTTTTTTTTTTTTACCTTTTCTCCCCCCCCCCCCGCCTTGGGGGCCCCCCCTTATTTTTGCAAATTCTAATTTTTTTCCCCAGTGGGGGGGGGTTTAAGTTTTTTTTTCCTACCCCCTCTATAAGAAAAGTGGGGCCGAAATTATTTCCCAGTGTGGATTCCTACATTTTTCAAATATGGGATTGCCAAAACAGTTGCTTGGGTTCCCGAGAAGGGAAAGAACTTATTGGAACAGGTTTTTTTTTTTTTGGGACTTGTTAAATGCGGGAGTGAAAAGAGAGTTTTTTTTTTTTCCATCAATTTGGGAAACCCAAAAAAAAACACCTTCACCAACAAATGGATTCGGAATTATGGGTCCACGAATTCGTGGAAAACCGAAATTGCAAAAAAAAAATTAATCGTTTTTTTTTGGAAAAATGTTTTTTCCCATTAAAAACATTAAAAAAAGAAATATTCTACTCCCAATTAGAAGATAGAAGCTCTTGTTCCCCCCCGCAAAAAAGTTTTTGTAAAAAAAAAAAACCAAAACAACTGGTAACAGCGGACAAGACCCCAAGTAATTACACCCCCCATAAAGGTGGGGTATGCGCGTTAATGAGGACAAATGGAATTTTCTTTTTTTTTCTTTTAACAATGGATTGTAAAATATTGGTATATAAATTTTCTTAGATCGGGCAAAAGCAATAGGTGTTTTTCTGATATAAGGTTTTTTTTAAAACTTTTTTTAATTAATTTTAAAACTTTAAAAAATTCTTTTTTTTTTTTGTTTTTTTATAAAAACCGGGTGGGCAAAAACTTTATTTTTTTTCTTTGAAATCCAAATAATTCTTAATTTAAAAGTAAAGGCCGTTTTGAAAAACAGTGGGGTGTTTAAATTTGAATTTTTTTTAAAGCCAACCAAATATATGTTCCCCGGGGTTAAAATAAAAAAAGTTCAGCGCCTTTTTTTTGCATCTGTTAAAAGAAAAGCAGTATATCGCGCTTCCGCTTTTTAAAATTTTAATAATCTTAAACTTTAGTTTTTAATCTTTATTATTTTAAACAAAACTTACCGCCGGAGCCACAGCCCCATTTTAGGGGGCCAAGGGCCCCTGCCCCGTGGCCCCCCATTTTTTTCAAGCCTTTCGTGACCTAGGGGGCTCTGGGGGTGGGGCTAGACCATATGTTTTTTCTTTTGGGGTATAAGGTTTTGTCCCCCCCCCTCCCCTCCACGCGGAAATCCTCAAGTGTTTTTTAGTTTCCCCAAGGCGCCCATGCTTTGGTAAACCCATTTTTTTATCAACCCACCCTTCAAGGGATTTAAAAACAGGGGATGTATTCGACCCCCGGCCCCCCCCAATCCCCTGGTATTTCCCGATCCCGAAATTCCGGTTTTTGGCGTTGGCCATTGCGAACACTAACCACCATGAAGCTACCCTAATTAATTTAATTTTACCCAAAATAAAAAATTTTATTTGTTTGTAACAATGCCCACAACGTTTTTTCAAAAATAAATTTTCCCCCTTTTTGCAACGATTTTATAAAAAAATAGTAATCCAAAGGGGCCTTGAAATGCATAAAAAAGAATAAAAAATTCATAAAACCCTTCCCCGGGTTTAAAAGGGTTTTTTTTTTGTATTACCTTTTTTTACGCAAAAAACTTTTGTTTTTTTTACCAAAACACAATTTTTGGTAAAATTTGTAAATTATGCAAAGAACTTTTTTTTTTTTGTTTGTGTATAATTTTACAAATTAATTATTTGCTAATTTCCAATGGAAAAAATTTTCCAAACAAATAAATTTATGTTTTTTATAAAACTGGAAAAAAAAAAGGACTTTTTTTCCCAATTTCATGGGGCTAATTCCACCTAAAAAAAAAGTACACAATTTTAAACAATTTTTGTTTTCCCTTTCCTGTTTTTACCAAATAATATTACAAATATGATATTTTTTTTTAAATTTTTTTGTTTTTTTTTTTTTTTTTAATTTTTATAAACTTGAATCCCAAATTTTTTGCTTTCAATGCAACAACTTTTTTGAAATAATTTGGGTCCCCCAATTTTTTTTGAAAAAATTAGCAGATAAGCATAATATTTTTTTTTGAAACAGAATATTAGTGGGGGTCATAATTTTAAAAAGTTATTTGATTATTGTTTTTTAAATTTTGGTTTCCCACTCCTTTCCTGGGAAAATTTTTGAATAACAATTTTTTTAAATTAGAATTTTTTTCTATTGAAAAACTGTTTTTTTTTTTTTTTTTTTTTTTTTTTTCGAGAAAAATACGCAAAAACATTTTGTGTAAAAGCAAAATTTTTTTTTTTGTTTTTGCTTAATGTTTGTTTTTGGCTCCAAAGGAAAAAAATTATTATTTTTGTCCAAACTTGCACACTATTGTCAATGTTTTTATAAGATATTTTTATACCAAAAAAGTACATTAAATAAAACCTCCAAAATTTTTTTTAAATTTTAAGAAAACTTTTATCCTTTTCAAATTTTAAATAAAAAATAATAAACCATACCACAACGAAAGAAAAAATTATTTTTTTTTTTTTTTGTATTTTTTAGTTTTTGAAAAAACTCCTTTTTGAACACTCCAAATGTTAATTTAAAAAGATACTTATAATAGAAAGGTTCTCCATACCAAAAAAAAATATAACACAAAATTTAAATATTTATAAGGGCCATTTTTTTAAGTTGTTTTTTTACTGGTTTTTTAATCAAATGAACAACCATTATTTCCTACTTTGCCATAAAAACAAATAAGTTTACAAACACTTGGTGTTTTTTTTTTTTTTGCATAAGAGATTTAATTTTCCCAATTGTCCCCCCCCCCCGAAAACAAATATTTTGGAAAAATACGCCCCCAATCATCGAATATTTCCTTAACTTTAAGCCTTAGAAAAAAAATTTTGTGTAGGAATATTTTTTTTTTTTTTTTTTTTTTTTCATGAAAAGAAAGGACCCGAAACAATTTTTTTTTTCCGCCGCTGAAAGCAAACGGCAAGTTTGGGGGCAAAGCAGCACATAATTTGTTGTTTTCACTTTGTCCCCCCCCTTGATTTCATTTACTTTTTGAAGGAATTTCATTTTCCCCAAAAAATAGAAATTGAAAAAAACCCCCTAAATATTTTTTTTTAAACAAAAAGAAAAACCCTTTTTTTTTTTTTTTTTCCAAAAGGAGGAAGGACTCTGCAAGCAAAGCGGAACCTGGAACATATCGAAAAAATTTTTTCAAACGGTTTTTTTGTTTTTTAAACTGTCCCCGCGATTTTTTAAGGGAAGAAAGGAATTAACTTTTCCGCCTAAATCAACTAACCACCCCTTTTTCCTGAAACGTCCCTTGCCCCCCCTATGGAACCGCTTGTTTTTTTTTTTATAAATTGTTTTTTTTTTTTTTTTTTTTTTTTTCCTGAGAATTTTGGCCCACTTCCAAGCCTGAAAGTAAATCGCAAAATTTTTTTCTTTGTGTGGGGGTTTTTATTTTTTTTTCCCCCCCCCCCCACCCCAACTTTTTCGACTCCAAAAAGGGTTTTTTTTCAACCTTCCCGGAAACGGCCCCCGGAAAGGTTCCCAACTCCCCTCTTTTGACTTTGGGTGGGCTAAAATTTTTTTTTTTTTTTTTTTTTTTACCCTCCCGTCCCCACCCCCCCCCCCACCCCAACGCCAAAGGGCCCGTAAATTTGCCAATTCTATTCCCTTCAGTGGGGGGTTTAGTTTTTTTGCCTGGCCTTTTCCCGTGGAGAAAGGCAAAAGGGTGAAACTAAATAAAACCCAAGATTTATTATGGCCCCAAATAATTAGTAAAAAATAAAAATTCTGTTTTATGCAATTGTTTAAATATAAGTCCCCCGCCCCCCCCCTTTGCCCACTGGATTAATAAAAAAAAGATAATGTGTAAAAAAAATCGAAACGGCTTTCCCATGGCGAAAAAAAATTAAGAATTTCCCTAAAAAAACCACTCCCCGGTTAAAAAGTTTTTTTTAATTTAACGCACTTTCCTTTTCCATCAAGGAACTATTTGTTTAATAATTTACAATACTTTTTACCTGCGTAAATTGGGAAAAATTCCAAACAAAATAAAATATTTTTTTGTAACTGAAAAAGGGAACCTGTCCAAATTAATGGGTTTGATTGTTTGTTCTAAAAAAAAAAGGTTGGCAAATGACTAAATGTTTTTCCCTCTGTTTTTTTTTTGTTTTTTTCTACTATTTTAATATAATTTTTTTTTTTTAAGGGTTTTTTTTTTTTTATTTTGTAAAATTTGAAATAATAATTTTTTTTTTTTTTTTTTTTCTTGTTTGTTTGAAATGATCGAGGCAAATGGTAAAAGTTAATGGGGTTTTTTTAGGCTTTCACTGGAGAACACAAGGAAAAGGTAATAAGATAGTTTTTAAAAAACTTTAAATTTTAAGTTTCTTTTTTAATTTTCCTTAGTTGTTTTAGAAATCATGGTTTTTTAAAAAAATATTTGCAGGTTTTTTTTTTTTTTTTCCAAATTGAAGGGGGAAGAAAAAAAAAAAGGGAACAATTTTTTTTGTAAAAGACAGAATTTTCAAACAGAAAATTTTTTTCATATAAATTTTTTTTTTTTTAACAATATTAAAAAATTACGAGTTTGGAGGTTTGTGGGGGGGGTCCCCTTGCCACTTGCACGCAGGCAAGAAAAAACCACAGCAGACCACAACTTAGAGCTTGCCCCCCAATAAAATTCAATTCCTGGGCCTAAAAACAATTTCTCCCCCATGCAAATACTTTTTTTTTTGAAATTAATTGGGTCAATTTTTTATTTTGAAAAAAATTAAACCCCCGTTTTTTTTTTTTTTTTTTTTTTTTTTTTTTTTTTTTTTTTTTTTTACTTAAATTGTTAAAAAGAACTAATTGGTTTTAGTGGGGGGAAGAAAATTTTTTTTTTTGTTTTTTTAAAAAATTATTGAAACCATTATTGGTTTTTTTTCCAAATTTTTCTGGTGGGGGAAAAAAATTTTTTTTTTTTTTGGGGGAATTTTAAGGTTTTTCTTAAATAAAAAAATTTAGAATTTCTATTGACCCCTTTTTTGGGGAAAAAATACTGGAAAACACTTTGTGACATAACCACAATTGAAAATTTTTTTTTTTTTTTGAAAAATATTTTTTACAATTAAAAGGAACTAATTTTCCTGGTTGTGGTGAATTAAAAAAATAATCAAAAAATAGCAAAACCCAACATAAAAATTACACGGGGGCAAAAAACTTTTTTTTTTTTTTTTTCCACATCCCATCCACTCCAAAAAAGCCAATAAAGGGTTTTTAAAAAAAAAAACCACCCCTTGCGGTTTTTTGTCACAAGGCCACGTGGGGGTGGGGGTGAACAGGGGGCCCCCAAACCCCCTCCCTTTATGCAGGTTTCCCTTCTTCCAAAATTTTTTTTTTCCGGATTTTCCCCTTCCTTGTTTTACTTTAGGGAAGACCGGAGGAAAAACCCGAAGGTTTTTTCACTAGCCAACGTGGTTGAAACAGGGGGGCCCCTTTAAGAGTTTGTTTTCTTTTTGTTGTCCCTTCAGACGGAAATTTTGTTACTTATGGCCTCTTTAAAAAGATTTTTTTGCCCCTTTTTTTTTTTTGTAAGGAATGGAGAATGTAAAAAGGGAACAGACCTACTTTTGTTGGTAAAAAATTTGTATAACCC
>JAFNEN010003046.1:0-13313 GCA_019343175.1 Oedothorax gibbosus
ATAAATATAAGAAACTGAAAGAATTGCGATGGGGTCGTAAATCCGAAATGGAATTTTGTGCTTTCTCCACATCTTGGAGGATGCTGATTCTAAGAAAAGTGGTTTTTGAACATTGGTCCGTTGTCTTTCATTCTGTGTAACATTGTACAACTAAAAGAGATGCGAACATCAAATTTGGTACACGAGTTCCCAGACCTGTCGGACGTCATAATAAGGATTCGAGAAATACAAGCGCGCATGCGCAAATGGTAGCTGTCATTGAAATTTGCAGGTTTTAAAGCTACTGAAAATACCTTAAAGATATATACTTATCTTTAAATGTATTGAGATTTATTGAGTGGTATTGAAATTCGTGCGTGGTACACATCCCTAGTTTTTTTTTATACGATAGTCTATTTGAAAATATAATTCAAGCTCACTAAATCACATGCATCTTTTCTTTAATAAATTGTGTTTAAATATTTATTTATTTTTAAATTGCATTTAGAATTGTTTTTTGTTGCACATTTTTCTTTAGTTTAAGATCAATGAAATGAGTAGTAATTTATACAGTAAACTATTGATTAAATGTAAAATATTTACATTAACTTGCATTTTAAAGTTAACTAATTTCAGTGCACCATTTATTCAAATGCTTCTTTTGAATGACATTAGGTTCTTTTCAGATATTAGCATTTTGTCACCATTCTTTTTTTATTGATTTTACACATTATTCGCTGAATGAATTTAAGTAAAGAAGCAAATTTAAATGTTATATGTGTATGAATTTTATAATATGATTAAGTCTTATGAACTGGATATTTTTTATATTTTTAACGTGAATACTGATTGTTTTAATTATATTCGTGTAAAGGGTTAAGAATTTTTGAATTATGCTTCCTAAAAAACGAAAACACTATTTTTAGAAGATTAATTTAATAAAACATTAAATTTTACGATGTGCATTTGAAGCGGTTTTATTTTTTTTGGCAATTAAATAAAAACAAAAGAAATTTAAATTTTTGTACTTTATTGGAATGTGTATTTGAGGGCATTAATTTAATCGCATTTAAAAGCTTGTTAGGGTTTAAATTTAAAGACTTTACTATAAACTAAAATACAAAATAACAAACGCTAAAACAAGAGAATTTGTGGTTTTTATCAGCGGCAACCTAATTAAACTCTCTCTTTTTAAAAACCATTTTTTAAACGGTCGTTGAACTGTTTAGATTTAAATATATTTTTAAATGGTTATAGTTTCTGTTATTATATTTCATGCAATTGCTAAGAGGAAGCTTGAGTTAGAATTTTTATTGTCGATTGCTTCGGAATAGAATTGTTTAAAGACAGGTTAACTTTTTATTATGATTCATTTGAGGGCATAATTAATGTAGGTATATAGCGATTTCTTGTAATCCTCTTCGTATGTTTATTGACAAATTGAGATGTTCAACATTTAAACTGGACCATTATTTTTTTTAAAAAAAACGTACTTTTTCTGATTATGATTTCTAAAGTAACGATGATAATAACAAAGCCCCAAAAATGAATAAGTTTTATTAATTGGTTAATTGTTTTATTAATTGGTTAATTGGTTTTATTAATTGGTTAATTGGTTCTATTAATTGGTTAATTGATTTTATTAATTGGTTAATTGGTTTTATTAATTGGTTTCGTATGAAATATATTAGAAAAAATTTAGGGCATTTTTATTTAAATGAAATAAAGCCTATCATGAGCGCATGCGTTTTTTTTTGTACAAAATGCCTTTGAAATAATAGAAAAATCTTCATGAAGTATAAATAGTTTACGTAATTGCTTATACGAAACAACTTAAGTTACTTATCATGTATTTAAAAAATAACAGAGAGATAGCTAAATGCACTTATTGCGTAAAACAACATATGGCGGACAATTTCTCAATAGATGCATTAGGAAGCATATTCATCCTCCAAACATATTTATAGTAGTAAGAAATTGTCGAATTATAAAAGACCTGTTACTCACTTTATGTTAACATGCAACCCAGTTTTTCCTAAGTATTTTAATCTTAATCTATCTATTACTTCCCCACTATACTGAAGAATTCATATTAAGGTCATTAAAACAAAATAAACTACTATCACATTGTATTTATAGAAATACTTCCGATCTCTATTTTATCTAAGACAACACTGTTGTAACTTCAAAAACAAATACGACGGAGGGAAAAAAAGTAGATGCTTAGAATATAATTGTCTACTTGAAAGATTTGTGAAAAACATAAGTAGATTTGTAACAGAAACTGTCACTTAGAACTGCTTCTACGCAATATTCATGCATTTAGTTCTATATTAAACTTTTAAACGTCAGAATTAAACAATATTTCGTCTAAAATTCAATAATTATTACTTATCACTTGCTGAATTTATTTGCATTTCGAAAAATAAATGTGTGATATTGCTTGCACATAAAAACAAATTAAACATTTCACATCAACTTACAACATTGAAACTTTCTATCACCTTCAAAACATATATAGCTAAAAGAATTACTTTTTAATTACTAGTTTCAAAGCAAAAGGCAGGCAAAAAGGGAAAATTACTATTAAGGCGTCGTTATCCATTAATACATGTTTAAATGTAAATAAAAACTATGTCTGCTTTATAAAATAAAACAAGAAGTTCATAAAGAACTAAAATAGCCTACTTTCCTGTTACTTAAATACTTACTGAAGTTCTAATCGGGAAAAAAAACTATGTTCCTAAAGTAAATATCATCAACAGCCGTTTCTACACTAGATTTATACACATTAGAAAAAAAATCGAAACACAGCACCCAGCTATAACTTAAACTTCTAAAAGCCAAAATCAACTATTTTCCTTAATACTCTTTCGTAAATTAATTAAATATTATTTATAATCTGCTCGTGATTTATTTGTAGTTCGAAGAATAATTAAATATTTATTAATAACAAAAGTAATGAAAATACTCCGAACTGCATTAAAAAATAAGAAATGTAAATTAAAACTAAGCATAATTACATGCAAAAGTATGCCTTGCCGCTTTCTTGGTAGATAATTAAAGAATAAGCAAAGAATTAAATTGTGCTACATTTTATGACGTCATTCCAAACTGATTCATGAAAATATTATTTTGCTTCAAATATGTTTAAATAAATAAAGTTTCTCATGCCATTGTTGATTTGGCAACAGTGATTTAAATGACTCAAAATTGAATTTCAATGCTAATTCAAGTGGAAATTCGCCGAAAGATAGTAGATTTATGTCCTTTATGTCCGTCCGGACGTACAGACAGACGGACAAAAAGTATGTAAGTTGGGTATCTGAGGTCATAGCTTTCTAACAAAAAAAGAATTTTTAAGATCCGAGGGATAGAACCGATTTTGGAAGAGGGATACGGACAGACAGACGGAAAGACAGACAGACATACGAACAGACAGACAGATGGACATCAACCGCATTTCAATACCTACAGTGATTTAAATGACTCAAAATTGAATTTCAATGCTAATTCAATGGGAAATTCGCCGACAGATAGTAGATTTATGTCCGTCCGGACGTACAGACAGACGGACAAAAAGTATGAAAGTTGGGTATCTGAGGTCATAGCTTTCTAACAAAAATAGAATTTTAGATCCGTGGATGACGATTGGAAGGGGTGTACACAACAGAGACGGACGACACGGCTAGACAAATAAGAAAGACAGACAGACGGTGGACTCACCGCTTCAATACCTACGTTTAAATACTCAATGAATTCAATGCTAAATCAATGGGAATCGCGGACGTAGTAGATTTATTCGTCGACTACAGACAGACGAACAAAAGTGAAATTGGACTGAGTTATAGTTTCTACAAAAAGAATTTAAATCCGATGGAAACCGATTTGGAAGGGTACGACAGACGACAGAAGACAGCGACATCGACGCATGTCAATACCTACTTTTTCATTTTTTTTAATTCTTTCGAATTAAAAAAAGAAAAGTAGGCTAAAAATGCTTTGTGAATCTTTTTAAACAAATAATACGAACCATCAAATAATCTCATTGTGGCATACATTATGACGTCATTCCAAACTTATTTGTATCACAAAAATAAATTTCCTTTTAATTTTTATTTAATATAAATAAAGTTTATCGTGTGATTGTTGTGAGTGGTAAAATGGTGATTTTAATTTTATTATTAATGTGTGGCCTTCTTATTCTTTTTTAATGAGTACTAAATTTTACAGGGAGGGGGGGTAATGATTGAAGTTCTTCGTGTACAATTTTTTTCTGTTATTTTCAATGACTTCTAGTTTCAATGCACTGAATTTTTCGCACTTGATCGACTGTAGCATTTGTAGTTTGGACTATGAAAGTGGGTGACAGACAGAGCCTTTATAAAAGCTTTCACTTTTTACGTTATAAACGTTTTAGTGGAAGTTTAAAATTAAGTATTTTATAAGAGCCTAATAAAGAGGTTTTATTATAGGAATTAATTATGTTATGATGAATTAAATACTAGTTCTTTCATTATCCACACAATCTCAGTAAAACTATCGAAATTAGCAAAAAAAAGTTTTTTCCTTGCAAAGTCAACTAACCCGTAAGATTCAATTCTTTAAGAAAATAAAAATCTAAATCAAGGTTTGGGAAGTAGTTTAACAATTGCGTCCCCGACGAGTTTTTAATAGAATATCTTTATAGGCTTTAAACGCGAGCGTATCTATAATAATAAAAGAAAGAGTCTGTCTGTCTGTGTGTGTGTGTGTCTGTTATCGGATCGTAAAAGACCTACTTATACTGCCCACAGGAATTCGAAAATTTAAAGATAGATTCCCTTTAATACTAACGTGTGCACCTGAGGCTTAGTTTTTTCATATTGTTCCATTTTTAGAGAAAATTCGAATTTTCTGAAAAAAATACACCACTTTCGCTCAAATCCGATCATTTTTTCTCTTTCCTGATGCCATCGGCTGAAAAAATTAAATAAAACTTTTAACGAAAACATTTAAAATTCAAAATGTTTATTTTTTCTTTTGCCATTACTTTCAGAAAAAATTTATTATTTGAAAATAATTGACACGTTTCAAGTGACGTAATTCCGCTAGTCTTCATTCCCGGATTTTATTGTGGGTTTATTTGATGATTTTTTCATTGGATTTTTCTGTTGACTGCATGTATGCATATTTAAGCAATAAATGTATAGTTAAGCTATTACGGGAACTATGATGGTTAATAAAGGCCATCGCACTAGAGCTATTATGTGTTATTCTTTATTTTTTCGCCAAATACGTTGCCAAACTCGCCAAATTATTAACTAAAATTTGCCAAATAGGCAATTTCTTTTATAAATAATTTATAAGCTGGTCGGTTGTTCGAAGGTCATTGTGTTAGAGCTGTATGATGGGTGTGGGTAGCTATATCTATTTTCTCGCCAAATTATTTTTCCAAAAAGCGCCCCAAAAGAGCTAAAAGGTTCTATGTATTTATGAGGGAATTGGGATGACATTTATGAGTGCATTTTATAGCGTATTTTTCATTTTGGAATTTTAAGGCAAATGGAACGGGATTTTATAATTTATAACGAGCGGAAACAATAAAGTTTAAGATCAAAAAAAGGTCTAATAGTTAAGTATTTGAAATATTTGGATATTTTTGTTATTCTGCGAGAACGGGCTATAAATTTGCTAGTATTATTCTATAAAAAAGAAACTTTTTAAAAACCTTTCAAGCGTTTCCCTGAAATTTGGCAACAGATCGTCAATCAACGATTTGTTAAACTTTAATTTTCTTTTTTCACAGAGTGATAAACCAGATAGTGATCGGAATGTGTGATAATGAAACCGTTCAGTAGAGCGAAAGCTAGCCGAAATGTAAACATTTAAATGGTGAAAAAGAACTTTCTTGTCCTCTTGATCAGAGAAACTTTGCGTTACGAAATTCGATGTAACACGAGTCAAAGCTTTCTTAACCTTCATAGAATAATCGGTTAGTGTTTAAATATGATCTTGTGAATTTATTTTCGCTTTCACATTGTCATTTTTCAAACTTTTATTTAATTTTTTTTAAAAATTATATCTTTAAGTCAAGAAACAAGTTAAGACACCTTTTAGTTAAAAATGATATTCTTATTGCAGTCTTGGTGTTTCTTTTTTTAATTACTAGGGGCTGCGCCCCTAGGAGAGCAAGCTCGCAAATTAGTGGATGAATATTGAATAATCTATGGATTAAACTTTGACTTTATTACTACTAACTTACTACTAACTACTTTTAATTACTTGACTAACTACCCAATTAACTTTGGACCACTTTGCTCGATAACCCCTCGCCCACTTCGCGGTACTTGACTCCCATGATTATTACATTTTGACCGCTTCGCACCCACATCACTGCCCTCTCCGACCTCCTCAGGAACTGCTACCAATTAACTTTTTGACCACTTTGCTTGACAACCCCCCCCCCCACCCCTCCCACTTCCGCGGTACTTGACTCCCAGGATATAATTACGTTTTGACCGCTTCGCACCCACATCACTGTCCTCTCCGACCTCCTCAAGAACTGCTACCCAATTAACTTTTGACCACTTTGCTCGACAAACCCCCCGACCACCCCCCAAAACTAAAATTGCTATATGCTTCGCCCCTCATTAAAAGAGCACATAAGTGAAACAATTAAGTGTGACTTTAAAGTACTTTATAGTTAATTTGCCCCTCCTCTTCCAAAAAAAAATTCAAGTGACAATTCAATTCGCATCGATAAATATTAATGCACTGAAAAATCCAAATATCCCACTAAAAGCTAAAACAGACATTCTCCATCTTATTACGTAAATTATCTAAGTAGTTAATTTTTAAATAAAAACATTCGATAATTAATTGATTTTTTCCTGTGTATTACACTACATTTTTATTAAAAAATAAAACTTTAATTATCTTTTAAATAATTTTCCTCTAAATGTGTTTTGATTTATTGAGCGGTAATTGAAAGTGGTGGAGTGTTACACACCCCTAGTTTTATATTATAATACTCAAAGTCTCTGTACTTGAATTATATTTAATTATCTTCATTTATTAAAATTCTTATCAAATTTATTAATATTCTTATCAAGAGAGAGTTTAATAATTTTTTAATAGTTTTATTTTTCAATAGCTTCAACAGATGGCGCAACAATACCACACACTCGGCCTACACTGATAAATCCCGCCCTGGTCATTGACGTCACTCTGAAGTAGATTCTCATTGGTCCGATTTTTCGACTTGTACCGCCTCTTGGAAGGTTGGTTTTTTTATCGACTATTTTTAATCTTTAATTAAAAAACTAATTGGAAATTTGAAAAAAAAATAAAATTCCGTCCCGAGATACAAGCGAGATACACATTCCAGAAAAAGAATGGAGTTCTAATATCAATATTTCATCCTGTTATAGCTGGACACGTTTTAAAAGGCCTTACTTTTTTTTAATATAGAGACTCTCTATATTAAAATAAATAAAATACTAGACCAAAATACCAGTGCTTCTCTCTATTAGAGAGAAGCACTGGTATTTTGGTCTAGTATTTTATTTTTTTGTTCAAAAAATAATTAGTGAAAGGTCTAGTTGCAAAACTTATTTTATAGAGTAAAACTAAGATAGATGGTTTGACACCATCATTAACGATTTCGCCCAATTAATTTAACCGTTATTAAAAGTAGCCAATGAACGGACCGGACGGTATGTCTTAGCTATATTTGGAGAAAGTGAGTTTTGTAACCACACGCTTCAAAGTATACTGTAATGGACAAATAGACTGTAATATTGTATTCCAGTTAAATTCTCAAAAAACTAAAAATAGATTTTAAGATTATCAAAAAAAAACTTTTTTAAGCCTATTTTATTACATTACTTATCGTTATTATTTGCTAATGAGTATTGGTATCAATTAAAGTGTATTAAAGTTTGTAAGACAGTTTCAATAAAACTCAATAGAAATTAAATCTTAGAAAAGTATTTTAAAAGAAAACAATTTTCTCGTATTTAACAGAATTTCAACAACAAAAAACATACCTTAGACTTGTCAGTATTTTCATCCATTAGGTTATACCGCAATTCACTCAACTGGATATGAACCACGGCTGGGATATTTAACCCGAAAAGGATAGGTGTCGGCAGTCGCCTTCCATTCAGAAGAATCTTAGCCGATTCCATATTAAACTGCTGCTTGCATTCACCTTTTTCTTTCGTGGCTACAACCTTCGCCATATTCGAAGATGAGAGTAACTATCTATTACTAGTTGAGAATACTTTATATAAACTTGAAAATTCATCCTCATGTTCCAGATATCTGAGGAAGAACACTGGAGAGTTTGGGTTGTTTGTATATTTTACGAATTCAGATGAATCCTTTTAAATTTTTAACGTTCCATGATTGAAATGTTTGGAGTTTCTTCCACTTATAATTTAAATATAAAACATAATCTAACTATTTGAATATATAGATAATTTACATAATCAGTAGATTTCATTTTTCAACTGGTATTTATTTTCTACATCAGTTAGCAAACATATTCTAAATTAAATTTAGTGATGAGCCTGGAACAGAATCCAAAACAGAAGTAGTACTCTTGTTCTAAAACATCAATTGTCATCTGCAATTCAATCAAAATTCTATTAACTTCTTTGAAGAACGAGCTAATTTGCATTTTTACATTCAACGAATCAACTGAAGAAAGGCAACCAGTTGTCCATATTGCAGCGACTCAATCAATTTTCTCTTTGTAACAATATGAGGCAAGCCATTTAAGACGAAAATGTCAAATGCTGAAAAGAGTTTTATGGATTTGTTTTCAAAACTGATGACTTATTGTTCTTGACGACGATGCACACACATCCACCTGTTAAGTTCACACGACGACAAAAAAAAAAGTATATGATGCAACCAGCTATTCCAGCCCCCCACAATCGCCATGGAAACACCTCTTGCGCAGTCTCGGTTACTCGGTTTAATTTGGTGGTGTCAATTTAGAAACTGCCCCGTGCTAATCTATTTCTTTTCATTAGTTTCAATCTGTCAGCTGGGATGTCGGAAGCTGACGCTATTGGATTAGCTTCTGGTCCTTGTGTCTTTCTGGGCAATGTACGTGACGTCATTCTTATCCTAGGGTCATGATTCCTAATCGATGACATTGCAAATTGCATTTGATCATCCTTGGGGTCTTGATTGGCAAAAATAAAAGAGAGATAACACAAGCTTATTATTAAAATAAGGGTCTATTAGCACACTTTAAAAAAAATAGGCATTGACATTTCCATACTTTTCTTACTTTCAATTTTTATATTTTTGATAACTATCTGAACTCTAGATTACTTTTTTTTTATATCCAAGCAATACAAAGAAAATTTTTTAACATTGCTTCCTTTTGGTACTCATTACTTAAAAACTTTACATTTTGATTTTGTGTTACCATTTTGATGTCTTAAGCTGAACTTTTATCAGATCCATTTTTGGAGCACCGGTCACTTGAATAAACTTTTAATTATTAAGTACATCAAGCTCTAAAAGTACTTGAAGCTGAGATATTTTTCGATATTATCTTCTATGATTTGTTTTTCTCTTAAAAAATATTCAATAGCAGCATTCGAAGAATTCTTTAAGTATGCTTCGTATTTATATTGACTTTAGCATAGCCAATACACGCCTCGGGATTTGGAACCGCTGTTAAAGTAATGAGGTCTATGCATCTGATGTGGCACTGGGGAACAACACCTTTCGCTAATGCCGGGGAGATTTAACGAGTATGGCCATCCCAATAGTGTAATCGGGTACCTGTGTGATATTTAAAAGATTTTTTTTTGCTACCAGCATGGATAATAAAGAGGATACCAACGGCTAAGATTCCACCTTCCAGAGGGGCCCGCGTGACCTAGTGTGTTTGATCGCAGCATATTACGCTAACAGTCTGCGCACTGTACTGAGTGCGTATTCGATTCCCGCTTTCGCCCTGGGTGTTCTCTCTCTCTCTCTCTTCTCTCTCTCTCTCTCTCTCTCTTCTCTCTCTCTCTCTCTCTCTCTCTCTCTCTCTCTCTCTCTTTCTCTCTCTCTCTCTCTCTCTCTCTCTCTCTCTCTCTCTCTCTCTCTCTCTCTCTTTCTCTCTCTCTTTCTCTCTCTCTTTCTCTCTCTCTCTCTCTCTCTCTCTCTCTCTCTCTCTCTCTCTCTCTCTCTCTCTCTCTCTCTCTCTCTCTCTCTCTCTCTCTCTCTCTCTCTCGCCAAATGAAAATTGCTCATGCAAATGAAAATTGCTATCTGGGTATTTTAAATCTATGACAAATGTTACCACGAAATAATAAGTTTTGTTAGTTTTTAAGCATTATTAGTTAAGTTATAGACGTTCAAATTTTAAGGGCCGTAATGTTAAATGAGTTGCACATAAAAAACTATCCCAATCTGTAAATAATTAAAAAATGAAACGAATTTTTTACTAAGTAGTAATTATAATAACCCAAACAAAATGCATACACCATTGAAGTATTTAAAACTTTTTTATATTTTTAAATAATTAATATTTTAATTTTTTAAAAAATTATAAATAGGAACCCCTTAATATTTTTACAGGAATGAATTCAAAACAAGAAGTTTATGCGAAGTCTCAATTTTTAAAAAAATTCATCTATAATTTGCTTAGTAAATCATAAATCCCTTTTTAATTACCCCTTAGGCGGTTGTATACGAGATTAAATGTGAACTTAGTCAACAAACTCCCCTAGTAGCAACTTTTCATCGACCGACAATCGAATTTTCATCGTTCACTGGTGAGCCGATGAGAATTCGAATATCGGATTTTCGCTGAAAATTGCCCGATTGCTCGATAACTGCTCGGTTATGTCCGCTCGATCGAGCAGCCTAGGATGGGTTTTTCCGATGAGATTCCGATCAAGTGTCAAGAAGAAATCGATAAGAATCCGATGAGTACTAATCGAAATCTCATCGGCCGATGGAATTTCGAACACTTTGAGATAAAATTCCGAACAGTTTACGACATGTTAGTACAAAAGTTTTAAACGAGATGGCGACACTATTTTTTTCTGTTAGTTAGGTAGAATTCAACTCGTTTCGAATTCAGCTGGGGGACAGAACCCCCAACCTCGGGCTCCGCACTATTGACTTGCAACTGGAACCGTGCGTTAGACCTCACGGCTATCGACACTTGCATTATATTTGAGTTTAATAAAGAGGTCAAACGGTTGATCGTTAAAGAAGTTTTATATTATTGATTAAGACGTTTTAATTTTGATTTTTCCTTTTAAATATTAATTTAAGTTAACAGTACTAATAGAAATATCTTAAATTTAAAAATAACTCTTGGTAACTTACGTATTGAAAAGTTGTTTGGTTCATAATATTTACTCAAAAATCTATTTTCTTTAAGTTAAGTTTTTCAAAAATTAATCATGGCCAAAAAGTTAAAAATTAATTTCCAAGTAAATAAAAGAAATTAGTTATCACACAGTCAAAATATTTCTCTTCGCACGTAATTAAAAATTTTGTGTGTAAGTAAATACAAATAACTATTACCAGTTTAAATATAATAGTTTTCGGATATGAAATTTTCGAAATAATTTAACGCAATTTGTATGTACTAAAATAAAAAGCCACAATTTTCGGTTTCTTATCGTTGCGATATCGATCCGTCATAGTTTTCCGATGAAACGTACATTGATTGAATTTTCACTTTTGACCGATATCGAATCGATGACTTTTATCGATAGAATTTCGTTCACCGATTTCCGATGTCGCCTCGTGCACTTTCGGATTACGTATGCGATCACCGGTGAGTTTTCGCTAAATCCGATGAACGATCGATGATCGATCGAGCAAATTTCGAGAAACAATGCTACTAGGGTCCACCTTGTAAAAAAAGGAAAATTTTAAATAACGACCTTGAGAATTCTACAGCATGACACAACAGATGCCCTTAAGGTTGATTCATGATATTCAACGATTTTTTTTCTGCTATTAGTTTCTTAATAAACTTAAAATATTCGTTACTATATTGCTGAAATGAACTTGTTATTGGAATAAGAAGTTCTGAAAGAATTTTTAAAAAAAGCCTACACTTTCCGTTACTTAACAACTAAAATGAAATTCTCATCGTAGCACAAGCATATTTGTAACAGTAACTGTCACCTATAACCACTTACACACGAGATTTATAACCTTAAGAAATATATAGCCAAACCCAGCATTCAGTTATAAATTGAACTTTTCAAAGCCAAAAACTGGCTACTTTTATTAATTTTCTTTCCCAAATTAAATAAATATTCTTTATTGTTTGCTAAATTAATTTGAAGTTCGAAGAATAGTTATGTAAAATTGAATGAGTCAAATTCTAGCATCCTTTCCTCGAAAGTTGGTAATGTTTGGAAAATGTCGCCTTAATTGACGTGAGCTTCTTATACTAAATAAGTATCAACAAAAAAAATTTGAAAACCTAATATTTCCGAAAGATTTAGTAATAAAACATGAAATAACGCCAAATTGCATTTAGAAATAAAAGCATGTAAATTAATACCAATTAGCTCTTTAAGCAAAAAAAAAAGAAACACTGTGAACCATTTTCTTAGTAAATGATTACCAAGAACAATCAAAGAATCGCATAGTGCTCTATTTTATGACGTCATTAAAACCCGATTTATATGGGGAAAATAAATATCCCTTAAAATTTCGATTTTAAAGTTTTTCGTGCTAATATTGATATAGCAATAAGAATTTTTTGGAATGAATGACTAAAAATAAAATGTCAAAGGTAATTAAATGGGTAATTCGTCAATTGAGAGGAGGACAGATGTCTCCGTCCAAAAGTGCAGACAGATGGACAAAAAGTATGAAAGATGGGCCTCTACTGTCATATCTTTTTAAAATAAAAATAATTTTTAAGATCCGAAGGATAGAACCGATTTCGCACTGAAGTACGAATAGACAGACGGACATCTTTACCATGTCAATACCTACTTTTTTATTTTTCAAATATTTCGGTTTTTAAAAAAAATGGAAAGTTGCCTAAAAATAACCTTAAGGCTTCATCCTCATTGACTATACATCCCTTGTAGGGCCCCTTCCTCAATATCTTTAACCTTATGTTTATTTTTCCTCCTTCAATAAAACTGCAAAATACGCTCGTAATTTTGGAGATGTTCCCCAAAGGTCATCAAGTGATTCGATTAAATAACTCGTCAAATATTCATCTAAATGTAATAAAAACTAAGATTTAAAGGTTTTTGAGGGTGCTTAACATTTCTAAATTATTAAAATTGGGTGTTCCATTGAAAATTTTAAAACTTAGTAACATTTTTAATATGAAGCCGGCCCCTTAT
>JAFNEN010003047.1:0-13302 GCA_019343175.1 Oedothorax gibbosus
GACACACAGAGACAGAATTTTTACTGAGACAGTGAGAGAAAGTACACCCAGGGCGAAGGCGGGAATCGAGTCCGCACCTGGTAAAGTGAGCAGACTATTAGCATAAATGGGCTGCAATCAAGCCCACTAGACCACCCGGGACCCCAGTGTCGAAAAGAAAAATCGATACACTATTTACCTTCTTCGTTTCCGAAATAATTCCCATGCATACATTCTTTATAAACATATTTTTCAAACAATTATGTACGAGGGCTGTTTTTTTTTTCAACCTCCGATGGGCTGTAACAAAAAGACGGGTCAAGATACAAAAAAGATTTTTTTTACCAAAAGTAAAGTACAATACTGCTTATTTCTCCACAAAATCATCTTGGCGATTAAGGCATTTGTTATATCTGTAAACAAGCTTTGAAATACCCTCTTCATAAATTGTAGCAGCCAATGATTTGAAGGGAGTTGTGACGGTTTCTTTGAGCTCCACGTCAACTTGGAAGAGCTACAATCCAAGCCACTATGCTCATCAATAATTCACTTATGGTAAACCTTCGAGTTTCCTTAAACACTTGGTCAACTCGCTGAACAATACTGATGTTCATGAAAAGGGGACCAAGGAAGCAAGTCTGTCGCTACAGACACCCTATTGTTCAGCGAGTTGACCAAGTGTTTAGGGAAACTCAAAGGTTCACCATAATTGAATTATGGACTAGAAGTGGCTTGGAGGACAGAAAAAAATTGACGTAAAGCTTCCAAATTTACTTTTTTTAAACGAAACCGTCACAACTCCCTCCCAATCATTGGCGGCTACATTTTATGAAGAGAGTATTTCAAAGCTTGTTTACAGGCATAACAAATGCCTTAATCGCCAAGATGATTATGTGGAGAAATAAGCAGTATTGTACATTACTTTTGGTAAAAAAAATCTTTTTTGTATTTTGACCCGTCTTTTTGTTACAGCCCATCGGAGGTTGAATAAAAAAACAGCCCTCGTGTGTATGCTGTGAAAGAAATTTGGAAAAAATTACCATTTAATATTTGCTGTGGATCTCGTCAATTTGATTTAATTTGAGGTTTTGATCGGTAAAACTACACATTTTTGTGCGATATGAATGAACAAGCTGTATCAGTTTTTATGTTTAATAGTCCATTCTAACTGAGAAGGAATTGTCTATTCTAAGAATGCAATGGACTTGAAAGCTTTTTGATTAATTTTAATTCAAAAGTTTAATTAGAACTTTGAGCTAGTATTCTATGGAACTTGGAAGTAGCAGGCAATCACAAAATTCAGGACGAAAGTTATCCTCAAGAAGAATGTGTTAACATTTAGGTCTCAGTTACCATCATTTACAATAAAATACAATCGCATTTATATGAAGCCATTATAAAATGACATAATTATACTCTTTGCAATGTATTTTTTATGTTTTGAAGAAAACTACAACTTGTTTAAAAAAGAAAAAAAAAACATATAAAAAAAATATACAATATTTAACGCTGGCTTGCTTGCTTATGAATAACTTAAACAATCACGTTCGTTTGAACGTAGTATGTATAAAAATTCAAGATTCACTCTATTGTGTGTAATTTTCATTTTGAATAATAATATCGCTTTATATATATATATATATATATATATAATATATATATATATATATATATATATATATATATATATATATATATATATATATAATATATATATATATATATATATATATATATATATATATATATATATATATATATATATATATATATATATTATATATAATATATATATATATATATATATATACGCATCAAATGGCAAAAATGACAAATGAGTATAACGGTTGTGTGACAAGGCTATTTTTTAATTTGCATTTTCATCAAGCATGCATATATAAAAGGTGCCAATAATTAGAATCTTCTAAGTTAATTTATAAATATTTTTTTTTTAATTTTATATTTCTAAAATATAAAACTATATATAGTTTATTTGATTTCAAAAATACGTTCGCTAAAGCGGAGAATGTAATCATGTGTAATTCTCACAAATGTAATAAATTTGGTGTGTACTATTTCGGTTATTGACGTAGCACAACATATACTGGCAAGGAGCACAAATGAAGAGTACAGGGGAAAAACAACTTCATTGCATAGAATCTTCCCGTATTCTGGTGGTGTGCTTGGTGGACATTGACGACAGGGAACCGGTTTTTCTCTCGGTTCTTCTTTCACAGTACAAACGTTTGACTCGTGTCCGCTGGTCTTTGGCGTGAATCAAGGTTGCTGCGAGAGAAAAGCAAAGTTAGTAACTTGCCCCAGTTTAGGCGATGACTCGCTATTTTTGCTAAAGAATCCTGATGCAGACAGATTGCTATGCAAGGAAGTTTTTTTCCCTATACTCTTTAGATGTGTATAATGGTTATGCGACGATGCCAACACCTGGGTTGACACCTTACTTAACATTGACCGACATTGCGGCATTAGACATTGATATATGATGAATTTGATGTGCACCAGTTGCTCCACAAGGAGTATATTTCTTTGCTTTTTAGCTGCACAAGACATTTTTGGGACAGCAGTTATGAAGAGTAATCGATACTAAGTCTCATCGGATGCATGCGTAATCCTTGTTACGCATGTAGAATTGCGTGCTTTATTCTCATCAATTCATACGATTTTAAATTTATTATTACATTTGAATTGAATGGAAATGTATGACGGTTGTGAATATATATTTTTTAAAAACTACTAAGACCATAGCAGAAAAGTTGTTTATAAAAGTCTTTAAGGACTAATCATTTTAAATTAAAAAAAATTCGTGCAAGTATAGTCCTTCGCATTATACAACGCAAGAAAGCGCTTTCTTATCCCACTTCCTCGTGTGGTTTTCAAGGAAACGGCGTGAGTGTCGCTGTTTCCCATTTTCTCGGGCCTCGGGCCTCAAGCCAATTCTGGGGATCCTTTAGTTGGCCTCTGTCTCTAAAAATTAGATGGATCCACTTATGTGTGTGTGTTGTCTGTTGTGTCTGTCTTACTTGACGAAGGTTTATAAGCGGGTCGCTGTCCAAGCACACAAACCTGAATATATATGTCTACCAACCAACCAACCAGATATACAACGGCTAAGGGGCCGGGATAGCCTGGTCAGTAAGGTCTTGGACTGGCATCCCTAAGGTTGCGAGTTCGAGTCCCGCTGCCTTCCGAAGGCCCTCGTGTACGCTAATGGTGACTGGTGCACGGTGGTCACAAAGTCCTCCAAGTTCCCATACCAAATCAATACATCTGGGGGTGACAAGCCAATTCTGGGGATCCTCTAGTTTGCCTCTGTCTCTAAAAATTAGATGGATCCACTTATGTGTGTGTGTCGTGTATGTCTTACTCAACGAAGGTTTATAAGCGGGTCTCTGACCAAGCACACAAACCTGAATATATATGTCTACCAACCTATCGATTCTCTCGACTATTTTTTGTGTTTTGAAAGCAATTTCGATTAACCTCACAGCAGAG
The DNA here is from genome assembly GCA_019343175.1 of Oedothorax gibbosus. Taxonomy (NCBI): domain Eukaryota; kingdom Metazoa; phylum Arthropoda; class Arachnida; order Araneae; family Linyphiidae; genus Oedothorax; species Oedothorax gibbosus. The sequence goes on from JAFNEN010003047.1 coordinate 3,490, forward strand.
TCCCAAACAAGGTCGGATTAAAACAACGACTTTGATGCCGTTTCCCGAAAAACCACGCAAAGTTACCAGTTTTTTATTATACAAAAAATTATCTAAAATAATTTGAAAGTGTAAAATTAAACTGCACTTTTCTTAAAAGCTCCTACTATCGGAACTTATGACTAGTAGCTTTTCAAAATATTTTTTAGACATTGACTGTACTTTTGTGATTCATGTACAGCTGTGGACAAAAAAAAGTAAACACTAGGATTATTTCGGACGTTAGTCATCCTATGGAATCGGACCTTTTTGACTTTGTGAACAAATAACATTCTGAGTTAAATTCATGACACAAAATTTGCATAAGGGGCCGTCTTCATATTAAAAATGTTACCAACTTCAAAATTTTGAGTCCATATTTCAAATTTATGACATATTTTAACACGAAATACCAAGTTTTGTTAATCTTTGAGCATTATTAGTGGAGTTAGAGACGTGCAAAGTTTAGGGGCCGTAATGTTAAATGAGTTGCACATAAAAAACTATCCCACTCTATAATTAATTAAGATAATGAAACGATATTTTTACTAAATAATAATTATAATAACCCAAACAAAATGCATACACCATTGGGTATTTAAGAGAAATTTTATATTTTTAAATAATTATTATATAAAAATTTAAAAAAATTATGAATAGAAACCCCTTAATATTTTTACAGAAATGAATTTAAGACATGAAGTTTAAGCGAAATCCCAAATTTTAAACATTTTTATCCATAATTTGCTGAGTAAATCACAAAATACTTTTTAATTACCCTTTAGGGGACTGTATATAAGATTACAGTATGTGAACTTGATAAACAAATACGGCCTTGCAAGAGGAAGAAAACATTAAACCAACGACCTTGAAAATTCTGATGTATCACACAACAGGCGTCTTTAAGGTTGATTAATGATAGTTCATTTGGTTTTGGCTTAAATAACTTCCCATAGAGCTACACGAGGGCTATTAAATATTGATATATATACAACTGTCGAAGTGCCGGAAAAGCTCTGAGTGAACATAAGTTAAATCTGTATTTGGAATAAGTAACGTTAACCAAAGTATTTATTATATTTTAAGCAAAATATAAACTATCGAATTATAAGCTTAATGTGTCTATCACTTTCATAGTCATCTCTAGAATAGCTACGTTTAAATTGATTACTTTTTAATAGTAGTAGGCCTTCTAATATTTCATCTATTATTATTGTTATCATTCGCTTTTATTTATTCTTTTTACTCTGTACTCGTAAATATTCTTTTAAAATCGATGTTCAATAAAAAATATTTGTTCATCTAGCTCTGCTTTATTCATCTTTTATTTAAACATGGAAGCGATGCGCGGTATTTTTAAGAAAAATCTACTGGACAACTTTTAGGAAATTGAATCTAAGTTTTACGAAATTAAATATTAAAATTTTTCGTTTTGTATTTACATTAGATTTTTGCTTCAGGCAAATCATATACACACATGAACTAATGTATTTGAGCCTGTATCCGAAAAAAAAGATATTCTATTCATCTTTTAAAATGTTTTTATTAAATTTCAATGCATGCATCTCCAATTAATTTTTTTTTACAATGGGGGCTGCAATATTGGCGGTCAAGCCTTTGATGACTCGGCATGTTCCACAGAACTGAGAGCCATTTTTAAAAATATTATTTTTTCAGTGTCTTGTGTTAAAGTCAATTTATTTCGTATATTTAAACAAATGTTCATAATTTTTATTTGTTTTTTTAGTAAGAAAGTTTATTAGTTATTTAACGTCACATAGGATTGCTTAAAAATGAACTCACAATAAATCTAATATTTTCTAATTAGCGCGTGTATGCGCACGCGCTATTTTTTTCTTTTTTAAATCACTTATATATTTTTAAACTTTATCACCGAACATTTTTTTAATGGAGGATTATGGTAAGAATCTTTGTAATTAACCTAACTTTAAGAGGCGAACTCTTTAATATAATTATACGGATGAAATGCTTTTTTTAAAAATAATAATCAACTATGGTAAATTCTCAGAATATTTTTTAAAACATAACTATAGGCTTGTGTTGCATTTCCATGCTTTATTTTTTTTTTAATTATAAAATGAAAATTTTTATTTTTACAGTAACAAATGATTTTTCGCATTTCAAACTATTATCGTGTGCTCGTCTATTTTGAACGCGCTGAAAGTGTTTAAAAATATTCCATCGTCATGAAAATATTATAAAATACCAGGGATTGGAAAGTTACTTTTAAAAAGTAACTCTGTTACAGTTACAACTACTTTATCAAAAAAGTAACTCTGTTACAGTTACTTAATATGAAAAGTAACGCGTCACAGTTACTTAATACGAAAAGTAACGATTCACAGTTACTTTTTGAAATTTCAAGTTACAAGAAAAATTTAAATTTAGCTATCTTACGATTTTTCAAAGAAAACCACGATTAACGATACAAATACACAAACAAAATGCTGAAATTATAATTAATAGACATTTTTTAAAAATTTAATTTCAATCCTGTACGCTAATAATCAGCCGACGACGTCCATCAGCTAACTCGGGCGGGTAGACAGAAATAGGTGTGAACGTGCCCCCCCCCCCTTCTTCAAGGTGTTGTTGGTCATTGTTGTAGAACCCATTCATGCAACACAAAGGGGTTTGCACTGGTCAAAACTTTCCGAACGACAACCTGCTTGACAGTCAGCGTGATTTATTTCAAAATCCTTCTTTTCTGTAGATGCCTGTAATTACGGGTCTTATAATGTGTTACTTGGAAAGGTAAACAGACAAAGAGAAACATTCGTACTTTAACAAATCTTGCTGAAAGCTGCCGTCACGCCTTTAGCAGCCAAAGTGGACAATGCTTATTTGCTTTTTCCCTCCCAAGAAAGGCTCGTACTTCGGAAAACGTACTATGCGAAGTGTTCCCTTCTCTCTCTAGGAATGGAATTTCAAAATAAGCACAGGCAGCCTTCGGAAAGTAACGGAAAAGTAACGAAATTTTTCGTTACTTCGTTACCGCTAAAAGTAACTAAGTTACAGTTACATTTACTTTCTGAAAAATGTAACGGCGTTACCCAACGATTGACTAAACGGACGACAGCTTTAAAAAGTTGCTTTTGCCTGTTTCTAGCTTTCTACAACTGAAGTCTCTAGAACTTATTCAGGCTGTTGAACTAGTGAAAGATTTTGAACGTGTTTTTTAGACATATGCGAAAAGGCATTCGAACACTTTTCATCTATCTTTAAAAAGGCTGAAGCCCTTAGTTTAAAACACGATTTTGAAATCAATGTTCTCCGAATGGCCAAACGGCAAAAATTAAAGGAAACCCAATCTGCTGAAAATGCCGAATCTTATTACAGAATATATTTATTTATTCCGTACATTGACCAAATAATAAGGTTTGAAGGTAATATGGCTACTTCATCAAAAAAAATTTCAGTATTTACTTCCATATTACTATAATAAGGCTACTTTTGATGATATAAGTGGGGCTGTGAAATTTTATTCGAGTGATTTGAGCAGCGATTAATTAATTATTATGAGTGAAGTTGAAGTTGATCTTTGGAAAAAAAGTGGAAAGAATTGACGAATCTCAAAAGTCATAAGTCATTTCATAATCGTATACGTCAAAACACGACACAGATATCAGATAATTGTTTTAAAACATTTCACTCCATTTCACCCCCTTTCACAAATTTGAATTTTTTTTTGTTGTGATAATTTTCCCTGGGATTCTTATTCCGGTGTAAGAACAATTTTTGTGCCATTTTCAGAATTCCAGTAATTTTAGTTTCATTTGGGAATTTTTATCAGCCACTCACTGTCTTAAGCGTTTTTCCCAGCAGTCTAGTTTGTAAAACATGATTGTAAATTTAGTATGTTTACATGTATTTCAAAAATAGCATTTTGGAAGATTAACATTTCAAAAATTTCCCGGACCCCCACACAAGGAATTTTGTAAAAGTGCCCTTCTGAAGTTCAGCCCCCTCCTTGAAAAAATCCTGGCTGCGCGCCTGTTACAAGTAACGCGTTACTCCAATCCCTGTAAAATACTGTGCAGTTAGATATAAATATCTTTGAATCCCATTCATAAAATAAAATTTTTTAATAACTAGTAAAATAATTGAAAAATATGTACCAATAATAATTTATTTACTTTTTTAAAAATAATTTATAGTGTATTCTGTCATTCTTAATTCAAAAATTCAAATTAATATTTTTAATTTTGATTATAATTAAATTAAGTTTGAATTTTTAATAAATTTTGGATCAGAAAATATTCCTTAAAAAAACTAAATCACACGTCCGTCTCTGTCAAATATGTAAACTAAAACTTAACTAAAACTTTCAGCATGCCAACGAATGATTAATATTCAATAATAAATAAAAAAAATTAAAAAAAAATCTATCTTTATAAACAAGTTTACCAACAAAACATATACCTAAACTTAAAACATATCGTGGCTCTCATAAAAAAATAAATACTGTTGTCTCGTTACTCAATGGCGCCCAGTATAGAAATCCTTGAATTACACAAAAAAATTTAAAATTTAATAAATAAACTTAAAATGTATGTAATATATATAAATATATAATATGTATAATGTAACTATACAGTTGAAATAAACTTGCAAAAAGGGGGCACAATTAGACTTCATCACCCTGAACTTTTGATCCCTTGCAGGGCTCCTCAACATATTCTACCTTATATTTCAATATTTCGCTTTTCCCCTCGGACGAACCTATAGACTACGCTTGTTGTTTTAGAGATGGTCCCCCAAAGGACGTCAAGTGATTCGATTAAATAACTCGTCAAATATCCATCCAAATGTAACAAAAACTTAGATTTAGGGGTTTTCGAGGGTGCTTAACATTTCTACTTTTTTTTTGTCCACAGCTGTACCATGAGTATTATTTGGAAAGTTCTATTTATCTTTAGAAAAAATATTTTTCCGAAATTGATCTCCAATTTAGCTTTTAAGATGGCGAAATCGACTTTCACGCAGCAGTGCTTTCATCTTTTCTTGGGTCTTCAAATGGAGTTGCTTAGAATACCCTAATTGGTGGTCTCTCAGCAGTCATTCTCAAAAGGTGGCCGGCCCATCTCATTCTATATATTTTTATATATTTGATGATGTCCTCATCTTTACAGATTTTGTAAAGCTCGAAGTTATACCTTTTTCTCTAAGCGTTGTTCTCCAAGACACCACCACAAATAGATATCAAAACTTTCCTAAGGCCACTAAAGCCCTTTCTTCCTTCCCTTGTCAAGATACAAGTCTCTGAAGCAGAGGAGAAAACTGGTTTAATCAATGTTCAAGTAAAACATTTTCTGACTCCTTTTAAGTAGTTATCTGGGAAAATATGACCTGTTCGGTTTGGTATAAATTTAACATCGCACGAATGCGATAGACCCTGTAATTCTGAACCGGGACCAAGTGAAGAACCCAACACCAGAGCCAAATAAAAAATTTCGAACGTTATCTTTGGTCATATGGGTTTAGTTTAATTTGAATTATCGTCGCACTAAAGCTACACGTAGGGCTTTTTGGCGACGGGTGTCATAATTTAGCAGTCAGGTGACGATCCGACATCTGAATAGGCACCCAACGCAACCGATTATGTCGATAGTAATGCTAGTATATAGAACTATGAACTTCCTCGGTGAGAGGCTTGTCGATTATCGACAAAGGCCACTGGGGGGGCCGATTGCATTCTATTTATTATTTTTCTGCTTTTATTATAGTTAGTTCACTGTTTTGATGACGAGTTTCTAGACTAAAGTTATCTTCAAGACAACGCTTAAACTATTCAGTGAAAGAAGACTTTCTTTTCAAACAAAATACAATCACATTTCTATGAAGCCAACTATAAAAGAAACTTGTGAATTATAGCCTTTGAAGTTTATATATATTTTTTAATGTTGGAAACTTTCACTTTATTAAAATAAAAAAAATATATAGATAAAAAATATATATAAACTGAGGTATCTTACTATGGGCATCAAGGAGTAACATTTTAAGTATCACGTTCGCTTGAACGTGAAATGTATTAAAACAAGTCTCACACAGACAATACATTTTTTGAGGGTGTTCATTAAGCAAATTCCGTTGCACTATATATATACATATACCGCTCACGAATACAATGTGGCCTGCCCATCTCATTCTATATATTTGATGATGTCCTCATCTTTACACCATACCAACTGGGCTTCGAGCGACATCGTACGCTAACAACGTTGAGATTTTGGAATCCGCAGATTTAATGGCCACGTCTGTCCCAGTATACTCGAAAAACTCCGTAATTAAATCTATTTCATTATTATTTTTATTAAATTATATTTGCCAACAAATATCCATCCATAGCATATGACCGGTATAGAGCGCGTTATCCTCTGTACGAGAGCCCAATGTTCTGACGACTACGACGAAGAGTTATAGAGGGAAATGTTATTAAATACAATTTTTGACTTCGTAACTTTGTTTGAACTAGTTTATATCTCGAAAACTATGCGTCCTACCGATATACTTGTAATATTCCAAATGTAAGCTGATTAAATTTGATACAAGTTTCAATATGGGAAGAACTTTGAGCCAGTATTTTCTGTGGAACTTGTAAGTAGAAGGCGATTATAAGTTTTTCGACAAAAGTTATCCTCAAGAAGTACGCCTTAACCATTCGGTCACAGGGGCTCTCATCTACATACAAATCCAATCGTTTTTTATAATGTCTTTAAAAAATAATAATAATAATAATAATAATAATGACAATAACAACGACAATAAAAAAATAAATAATAATAATTTGAAGAAATTTTTAAATAATAATAATTTGAAGAAATTTTTGAATAATAATAATTTTGAGAAATTTTTGAATAATAATAATTTTAAGAAATTTTTGAATAATAATAATTTTAAGAAATTTTTGAATAATAATTTTGTAATAATAAGTATTTTTTGAATAATAACAATAATAATATCACAATGTCTTTTATATGTTGAATTAAGTCAAATAACAAGCTTTTTTTATGTTTAAAACAACCACCACTTTAAAATAAAATATATCTATATATTGTAAAAAATAAAAATGCTTTACTTGTCGAATACCTGACGGACTACCATTAAATAATACGTTCGAATGAACGTGAAACGTGTTAATTGAAGTCCCACATAAAATATACAACGTAAGTGTATTTGTATGGTCCGAATTCACGTTGCTTTGCTTGGGGACCATATAAAAAAATATATAATTTTTCAAGAATAAACTTATAAAAATTTCCTGCAACTAACTAGCAAGAGGGATTTGGATATTAGTCCGCCCTCCAAATATTTATTGTGCACCAGCCACTTGTACATTCCTCGTTTAATACATCATGAGGAATTTTTAAATATAAACCTGTGTCGTTATCATATTTAATGTAAAGTTTTAATTTCTGCTTTTAACATATAGAAGCTGGTGCTGGCATATTTTGTAATTGTCAATTTGTGGGAAAATGGATGAGGTTACCTCATACTCTTTGCTCATCAGTTTAGATGAAGAGGAAATATCAAATGGGTAAAATGTTGTTAAGTCTGATTATTGTTTTCCAAAGAAAAAAAAATTGCAGCTAAAAACTACGTTTGTCTTATTTCTTTTATTGTACTTTAAAATATAAAATTGGAATAGTCAAAAGTGCTTTGGCGATGATTGAAAAAAAAAATAAAACGTTCTGGCAAGACTGTTGTTGCAACAAGTTTTATTGCATAATATTGTTGGTGAACAATAATTTTCTGCTTCAAATCATATGCAACGAGCTCTCAGAATAACGCAGCAGTGGTGTATCTAAACATATTTAGACAGTAGAAACTAATGAAGGTAGTTTCATGTAATTAAATTCAATTAAATGTACGACATTACTTTATCCAATTATTCGACTTGTGCAACAATACGCTCTGGTTAATTTTAAAGTGGTGTGTAGAATCAAATTATGGAAATAAAATTGTAAACAATGAACGGTTTTAAAGATACGTTTTTAAGTCTTTGAATAATAACTAAATGATTAAGTTAGACTTAAAACAAATATAGGTTATGGCTTTTTCTCTACGTTTTGGGAATGATCATTTTCACCTGGTCTTAAGAATACCAATGGAATTATAAAATAACAAAAATCATTAATTTCACTCCATCGTCTAAGCTAGGATCGATACTATAAAATCATTAAAAAAGACTTATTTTTGACATTTTTTTAGTTTCTTACATTTTAAAAATTGGTTGGTTGGTAGACATACATTCAGGTTTGTGTGCTTGGTCAGAGACCCGCTTATAAACCTTCGTCAAGTAAGACAGACCCACACAACACACACACATAAGTGACAGATGCTGCCATCTATCGCCACCTCCACAATTTAGACATGTCCCTGAAAGGGAGGGAAATAGTCTCCAGGGACCTGTACCCGTAGGAAACTGCGCCATGACCGCCCACGGGACTTTCGGACCCACAGATTTAACGAGCACGTACTCCGCATATACTCGATGGGTCTTCAGTGGTATCGGGACTCGATCGCGGGACCTTCCGATTCCGAGAATGAGGCCTTAACCACTTGGCTATCCACGCCCCATTTTAAAAGTATTTCACTGAATTGCATTGATTAGGTTGTGCGTTTTCCGGCTGTCTCTTTAAAACCGCATTAGAGCTGAAACGCAGCCAAATACGCCTCGTAATTTGAAACCCTGATCAAGAGACGAGGTCGACACCTGAGCGGGCATCCAACGGAACTTCGAGCGACATCGTACGCTAACGCCATCGGGATTTTTGTTTCCTCATTTTTTTTTTCCTCGGTTTTACCGAGCAACATATCGCAGTGTACTCGGGCACCCCAGTGACTTTTGAGGGATTTTTTTCTTCAGCACGATTACTTTAGTAATTCTGAGACAGAACTAAGATCCTTTTCAGTGAGAGGCTCGTACATTATCAATCTCGGCCACTGGGAGACCCAAAGAGTTCTATAGTAGGGTAGAGACTGAACCTACCAACCGCATCATGGACCAACACGGAGACAATATAGGGTGGCATGGAGGGCCCGATGGCCGAGGGTTTGGATCGCGGGCCATAACGCTAGCAGTCCGAGCACTGTATAGGTGCGGGTTTTGATTCTCCCCTTTCCCCTGGATGTATTCCCTTCTCAGTATCAAAATTATAAAAATAACTAGCACTTTTGGCCACTCTATTCGGGCTCAATAGTGATCCATGGCTGCAGTGCAGCTCAGTACGAGTTCGTTCCTCTACCCTACTATAGAACTTTTGGGGAGACCAATACATTGCATTCGTTAGGTAGGTTGGTACATATAACTTCCGGTTTGTGTGCTTCCATCAGAGACCCACTTATAAACCTTCGTCAAGACTGACACAGATTTTTTACTGACACAGAGAGAGGAAGCACACCCAAGGCAAAGGCGGGAATCGAACCCGCACCCAGTACAGTGCACAGACTGTTAGCGTAATGGGCTGCTATCAAACCCACTATGCACCCTGACCCCTGCATTCATTAGTTTTCTACTATTATTATAGTTAGAGAGAGAGAGTTCGCATTATTTTTCTACTTTTATTACACTTTGCACTCTTATACGAAACGTCGCAATTACGGCGACAAACGGAGTGCAAAGGTAAATCTATGTTATATAGACCTATGTATTAGCTACCTATGTATCGCCTAGTTATTATAACGCAATGGGTTATTCACAAAAAAAATACAATATCACATTTCATTGAAGCCAACTATACCTTGAATTGAATTGAATTGTAGCCTTTGCAA